>APFE030213430.1:101107-153266 GCA_000404065.3 Pinus taeda | reverse complement strand
AGTAATAACTATATTAAAGCTCTAAATAAGAATAAAAACAAATAAAACAAATAAAACAATAAAAAAAAATCAGTATAGCTATGAAAAAGAAGAAAATAAAACAAGAAAGCTAAAAAAAAATTAACAACGATTTTCAAGCAGATCTAGAACAATAACAATAGATCTTATTAGTTCTATATCAATGTTTAATTCCCAAAGGTACCAAGAGTTTTAACCCTGCTCTGATACCATATGTAACAGTCCAAAAATAAATATCTAATTAACATTAAATTTAAATCAGAGTGGCACTTACCTAGCCAAATAAACATGTAATTAATAAACTAAATTCAACTATGAATAATGCTTTCCTGCGGTAGAAGTAGGCTTACCGCAACAAGGTTTTGGGGACGACTCTCCACCCAACCGTAGGCTCAATTATGCAAGGATTTGCTACAACTGGCCACCCCTAAGCCCTCAATCAACGTACTACTGCTAGTGACTCCAATGTCTTAGAACACCATTCTCTCAAGAGAATGAAAGATAGAATCTTGGAAAGATGGAATGCAGGAATGCCTCTCATCTTCCTCACCATTTATTAAATAGAACAAACATTCGATGGGAACCACATGAATGCACTCGATGTGTCTACATGCGACTTTCATTTTTAGCTTTCTTGTTTTATTTTCTTCTTTTTCATAGCTTTACTGATTTTTTTTTTCTTTGTTTTATTTCTTTTTATTCTTATTTAGAGCTTTAGTATAGTTATTACTATTTTTTATTTTTATTATTTTTATTTATTTTCTTGTATTTATTAATATCATTTATTATTTAACATTATTTTTATTATTTTTATATTTTATTATTAAGTGATTATTTTTTATTATTTCTTAATTTTATTTTTTTTTTATAATTTATAATTTATATTATTTATTATTAAGGGGAGGGATATTACACCTAATATATGATGCCTTAACAACTAGTGAAAAGATGTCACCAAAGTCTATTCACTCAATCTGGGAATATATTTGTGTACCTAATTGTGCCTTATGCTTTTCAAAACCATCATATAAATCGATGTTGTATTTATCTACCCATTTACATCCAATGGGGTTCTTTTCATTAAGAAATGGGACTGTGTTCATTTTATCATTCTATTTAAGTGCAACAATTCCCTCATCCATGGCTAGTATCCAAGATTCCTTATCTTCCAACTTTGTTTCCTCTTTCATACTTATAGGCTCAGTATAGTGTTAGAAAATAAACCAAATATACATTTTAAATTAGAATAACTATATTTAAACCTCTCTAGTTCCTCCTCAAACTTTGACATGGAATTTCCTCCACATCTTCCAAGCCCTTTGAATCATCCTCATCATCAATTCAATCATGAATATCTTGTTTAATTTCTAGTTCATATGTATCATTCTTAGGTTGTAGCTAAACCACTCACTTCTTTTCATCATATTCTAGATAAACCACAATGGGAGAAGTATGAATTTCTTTGAAATAAAATTTGTATTAAAATATTTTGAGCCAAATGATCCCAACACTTATACTCTTTCACACCAACACCATAGATGATGAAGATATATTTCACTACCTTGTTATCCAACTTAAAAAACTTTTGGAAAAGCACATGAGTGTATGTTTTAAAACTAAAAACATGAAGATAATGAAGTGCATGACACTTTCCTATCCAAACCTCCATGAGTTTCTTATCCATGGGTGATAATTTTGGAGATATGTTAATAAGGTAAAATGTGGTAGCAATTACTTCTACTAAGAACTTCTTCTCTAGGTCGACTCTGCTTAGTTCTACTACTCTTTATTAATGTTATATTCATCTGAAATTTATATTCTCGGGATTCATATCTAATTTATGGTGAGTTTAGTTCTCACTTTCAAGTATTTACTTCTCAATGGTATTTAACCGGTTATGAGAGGCTATGTACATTCCTTCAACTTGGTATAGTTAGGATTTGGAAGCCATCCAGTAAATCTCTAATATGCCCTAAGAGCTAAGTGATAAGTGTGTAAAACAAGGAGCACTCAGGCTCTATTACTTAGTGTTGAGCCAACTTAATCATGCCCCTTTTTGTTTCCTTCGAACAAGGTTTATGACTAACCTATTTCCTCTTATAATGGAAGTGTATATTATTATGGGAAGATATAGGTATCCAAACCTAGTGAAAATCATGGAAAATGAGGGACATGTAATGAGAAGAATATTATTATTCCTTGGTGACATGTCACTGACATAAAATGGTACAAATTTATAAGCCTAAGGATTCAAGAATGACACTCAAGTCAAGAGATTTTGTATAAGGTCTGTAAAAAGATCATGGACCTACAAAAAATTAGATCCAAGGAGAAATCTAGGGATGTCTCACCTAATGAATAATTTCTTATTGATAGTCATATATCAATAGAAAATCTAAATCTTAGCATGAAATGAGATCAAGCCAACATGTGTTGCTAGAATATTTCAAGTTGAATGCAAAATGAGATAGAGCTAGCAAATATGACTAAAATTATAATCACAAAATGAGATAAAGCTAGCATGTATTACTAAAATATTTCAATCTAGTCTTGAAATGATGGATTTAGCATGTATCCCTATAATATTTTGATCTGACCATAAAACTAGATAGATATAACATGTATCAATCAAATATTTCAACCTAGTCATGAAATGGGATAGAGCCAACACATCATTGGAAGATTTTGACTTGAGCATGAAATGATATAGAGTTAGAATCATCACTATAAGATTTTGGTTTTGATAAAGAAATGAGTTTGAACTAATGATGTATCACTTAGAAATAAGGATTGGTATCAATATATTCTTTTTCTAAGCGAGTGATATATTGCTTGAAAAAATCATTCAAAGGTTGATAAAGAAATTATCCACCCTCAGGGTCAAGTCCTAATAGATCATTTGCATGTATTCTGATAGAAAGGAAATTATCACCATCTTATATGTAATACACTTAATGATCTAATTTGCATCTCATAAATCATACCAACCAAGCGTTTGTGGAATGCCATTTTGTAACCAACTGTGCCTTGTACTTTTTAGCACTACCATATAAATTCATATTTTTTTTAACAGCCCATTTACGTCCAATAGTTTTATGTGCATGAATTAATGGGACTAGGCCCATTGTATCATTATTTTTAAGTGCAACAATTTCCTCATCTATCTTTGGTTCCTATATTTCATAGTTATGGGCTCATTAGTGGTAGAAACTAAACCAAACATAAATTTGAAATTGCAAGGACTATAAATATACCTCTATGTTCCCTCCTTATGGTTTGAGATGGGGTTTCCTCCTCGTCTTCCAAACCCCTTGAACCCTATTCCTCATCTTGTTCATCATGACATCTTGTTCACTTCCTATTTCATATTTCTTTTTCTTGGGTTCTAGCTAGACCACTTATTTCTTCTGATCCTTTTCTAGATAAACCACCATGGCATGGGGCAATAACTACTAGAAAATTTAACTACATACGGTCTTCAATAATGTACTTGAGTCACTATGAAATGTACTTGTTAAAAGAATAAAGAAAATATTTTTTGTTAATGTAACAATGACTTATTAAAGCATGGGTTTCGTGCTTGGGTCATAATTATATTATTCAAAGTCCCCATTGTGAACTCCTAGGATTAATATTGAGTTTATAAAATCATTATACATTGAAAGAGACCCTTCTTGGGCTTTTGAATCATGTAAAAAGGTTTTGTATTAAGTCATATCTGAATTATGTAGCCTCCACATCATGTAGGCCTAATAGAGATCAATTTAGCCTAAGGAACCTCATTCGACCCACAAGAAGCCTATATATACAAGGCAATCGAATTCATTTGGTGCATTCACTCTCAAGCAAGTTCGATATCTGAAGAAGAGATGGAGAAGTGAAAATTATGTTGTTAGGAGCTCGAAAGAAGTGTGATTTTGGGGAAGTCTATAGAGAGGAAGAAAATAGAACTTTTGGTGCTTCTCTATCTCTCTCTGTTTCATGGTCTGGGTTGGGAGATTGAAGTATCCTAAGATCTCGCTATTGTCGGAAGTTGCATGTTGCAGGAATCTGCTACCTAGTCGAAGTTTTTGGATGGGGTCAAAGATCTGGGAGGCTGACATGTTCTGGAGGGAAAGTCTGATCTTGGTATAGGGTAAAGAGTCTCAAAGAATACCATTGAAAGGAAGAATTATCTTGACTGGGCTTCCCCCTTGATGAGGGTTTTTCCCTAGCATGTGCTTATATCTTGTGTCTCTTGTTTTGTGATATCTATATACACATATTATGGTAATTTCTTGATGAAATATAAGATAATAAAGAAGTAAAATAAACTAACACACTCACAAGTAATTATAAAGAAATGAAAATCAAACCCTAATATAATATCTTTGATTTTCCAACATGGTTTTAGAACTAAGGTCAAGAGAAGTCGAAGATCACTTTGTTGGCATGGATTCTCCCTCTATGGTGAACTACATAAGATTCAGTTACAATACTACTGGAAGCTGGATCAAGACATTCATGTACTATTTGTTCAACAAGGTTAAGAGTCAAGGATTCTTGGTTTCCCTTACAATTTCTCTTATTGATGACAATGTATGAATCATTGATAGTGGAGAAGTGAGACACATGACAAGTGAAAGCAAGCAAATTCACACACTATCAAAGGATCCATCCTCTCATGTAGTGGAATTGGGTGACAACAAAAGCTATGTTGTTAGAGGCCTAGGATCAACATCATTGAAGCTAGATAATGGATCGAAGTTGCATCTCAACAAAATTTTCTATGTTCCAGGTTTGAAAAAGAATTTAATTTTATTTCTTGTTTAGAAGATAAAGGGTAAATAATTGCTTTTGTTGATGTAAAAGTATTGGTTTTGGAAAAAGACTCTAGCATTGATAAAGATAGGATTATTGGAGTTCGTGAAGGAAGTCTTTACCGATTCATTACACCTTCTCCTCAAGCTTTGGCTCATATGGAAATAAGTCCCATTGATCTATGGAATTAGAGGTATGGTCATCATCATTACAGGACCATCCCTACTCTTAGTCAACTTGTTCATGGTATTCCTAATATCAAGTTAGATCATGAAGGTGTGCACAAAGAATACTCTTTGGAGAAACATACTAGAAATCCATTTCATAATAGTGAAACGAAGTCTAAAGAAATATTAGACCTCATCCATTCTGATGTGTGTGGGCCCATGTCTGAAAAATCACTTGGAGCTCATATTTACTATGTAACATTCATTGATGATCATTCAAGGAAGACATGGATCTACCTACTCAAAATAAATATGAATTATTTGATAAGTTCAAGGAGTTCAGGGATGAAGTGTAAACCCTAATCGAAAGAAAGATAAAGACTATGAGGTCTGATAATGGTGGTGAATACCCTTCTAAATATTTTATTGAATATTGTAAGGATGTAGGTATTAAGAGGGAGCTCATTGTTCCCTAATATCCTGAACAAAATGGATTCACTGAAAGGAAGAATAGGTCAATTGAAGAAGGCATTTGAACTATGCTCCTTGATCAAGATATACCAAAATTCTTATGGGTTGAAGCAATGATGACTACCATGTACATTAAAAATAGAAGTCCTCATAGGAGTCTTGATAATATTACACCCGAAGAAGTATACACAAGGAAGAAGTTGAGTGTGGATCATCTCCGTATCTTTGGAATTCCAACATATATCCATGTTCCAAAAGACAAGCGAAAGAAGTTGGACTCGACAAGTGTCAAGGGAATATTTGCTGGTTATAGTCTTTCCTCAAAAGCATATAGAATTTACATAAAGGAAGGAAGAGACATTGAAGTAAGCAGGGAAGTCATATTCAATGAAAATCAAGCTTACAAGAAATAAAAGGATATTCCTACTTATTCTGATGACGAAGAAGTTCCCTTATTTGAAGAAGAAGAAGTTCATCATGAGAACTCCACTATAAATTTTGAAGAAGAAGGACCAAGTGAGTATATTGAATCAATGGTTGTCCCAACCACAAGGAAGAGGCCAAATTGGTTGAAAGCTAAATTAGAAGATGTTGAAGGACATGAAGCTGCGAAAGGGTCCTCCAGGGAAAGTAAGAAACCAAAGAGATATTTTGGCTATGTTGCATATATGACAAAGTTAATTGAAGTCAAACCGTCTACGTTCAAGGAAGCTGAGCATGAAGAGGTTTGGAAGAAATATGTGTAGGTATAATATCAATCCATCATGAAGAATGGGGTTTGGGATATTGTTCCTAAACCTAGTGACAAATTGATTGTCATATCAACATGGATCTATAAGATCAAACATGTTGTTGATGGAAGTATAGACGAGTACAAAGCAAGTTTTTTCACAAGGGGTTTCTCTCAAAACGAAGGCATTGACTATGAAGAAACCTTTGCACCTATAACTAGGTACACTACCATTAGATCGTTGGTTTTATTGGCTACTACAATGAGGTGGAATATCCATAAAATGGATGTTAATACCATATTTCTAAATGGGACCATTGATGAGGAAGTGTACATCGAACAACCTGAGGGATTTGAAGTGAATTGCAGAGACTCTCATGTTTGCAAACTTAAGAAGGACCTATATTGTTTGAAGCAAGCACTGAGGGCATGGTATGCAAAGATGGATGCATATCTACTTAGAATTGGGTTTGCGAATATTTGTTTTTATTTGAATCTCTACATCAAGGTCATGAATAATGAGCCCATCATTATTCTACTATATGTAGATGATCTATTCATCACAGGTGTAAAATGAAGAATTCAAGAATTCAAGAAGATGTTGGTAGTTTAATTTGAAATGAAGGATCTAGGACTGATGCATTATTATCTAGGCCTTGAAGTATGGTAGAGACCTGGAGAGATATATTTAGGGCAAGAAAAGTATAACATCAAGTTATTACTGAAATTTGGGATGATGGATTCCAAGCTTATGACTACTCCTATGATCACAAACCTTAAGAAGTTGAGGAGCTCTGAATCTAGTCTCGTGTATCCTACCTCATATTCACAATTGGTGGGTTCCTTGATGTATATAGTAAATACTAGGCTATATATATGTTTTGCAGTAAACATTCTTAGTCAATTTGAGTTGGAGCCTCATCATGATCATTGGATAGCTTCTAAATATATATCGAGGTATCTTCGGGCACTATACATCATTTCCTGACGTATGATAGTAAGGAAGTAAAGCTAATTGGCTTCACAGACTCTGATTGGGGTGGCAGTGAGATCGACGGAAAGAGCACTATTGGAGGATGCTTTAGTTTGGGAGTTGTTATGGTCTCATGGATGAGTAGGAAGAAATATCTCGTTGCATTGAGTAGTGCTGAGGCAAAATATGTGGTTGCATGTGAGGTAGGAAAAGAGGATGTTTGGTTAAGGAAGCTTTTGACAGATTTGTTTGAAAATTCTCTGGGTCATACTGTGATTAACTATGATAATCAAAGTTGTATCAAGATGTATGGAGATCTTGTGTTTCATTTGAAGACAAAAAATATTAATAATAAGTTCTACTTTATTAAGAACTTGGTGCAGGATGAGATCATGAAGTTAGAGTATGTCCCCACAAATGAACAGGTAGTAGACATACTGAAAAAGGCTCTTCCTAATAAGAAGTTTGAATATATAAGTAACCTGTTGGGTTTGGTAGATATTGGTGATCGTATTGATGACAAGGAAATGGAAGAGATTTGTTGAGGCTTTTCAAGTGAAGCATTTCCTGGGGAGACATCATGGCGACACTCTGTGTTGATGTCTGGATCCCGAAGTTCAAAAGGAGATGTTGATTATTGAGCTCTATTTTGGATACATGCCTATATGTTTGGGTTGGTGGTTAGAAAGTAAGCCTGATGGTACCTAGAGGGGCTGAAAGCTTGAGTCCACCTTAGTCCCACTTAGATAGATTTCCCTGGTCAAGAATCTAGTCCATGACATTGTGATGCCTAATTTTTTGAGTGGTTGGTTGGATAGATTGCCCTAGTCAGGAATCTAGTCCATGGAATTGTGGTGCTTAAAATTTATTCATGTTTTCATATAGTTTGAGATCTTCCATTGTATACGCACATTATGAATACTTCCCTATTTAAGAGGGAGTGTTAGAAAATGTAACTATGTTCGGTCTTCAATATTGTACTTGTCAAAAGAATAAAGAAATTTTTTTATTAATGTAACAATGACTTATTAAAGCATGGGTTTCATGCTTGGGTCATCATTATAGTAGTCAAAGTCCCCATTGTGGACTCCTAGGATTAATATTGAGTTTATAGAGTCATTTTACATTCAAAGAGACCCTTCTTGGGCTTTTAAATGATGTAAAAAGGTTTTGTATCGAGTCAAATATGAATTATGTACCCTCCACATCATGTTGGTCAAAGAGAGATAAAGTCGGCCTAAGGACCCTCATTCGACCCACAAGAAGCATATATATACAAGGAGGTCAAAGTCATTTGGAGCATTCACTCTCAAGCAAGTTCGATATCTCAAGAAAAGTTGGAAAAGTGTGAAGTATTTTGTCAGGAGGTCGAAAGAAGTACGAATTTGGGGAAGCCTATAGAGAGGAATAAAATCAAACTTTTGGTGCCTCTCTCTCTCTGTTTCGTGGTCTAGATTGGGAGATTGAAGTTTCTTAAGATCTCCTTGTTGCCAGAAGCTGCATGTCAACGGAAATTGTTTCCTAGTCAAACTTGCTGGAAGGGGTCGAAGATCTAGGAGGCTGACATAGTGTGCAGGGAAAGTATGATCTTGGTTTAGCGTAAAGAGTCTCAAAGAATATTATTGAAAGGAAGAATTATCTTGAATGGGTTTTCCCCTCGAGGAGGGTTTTGCCCTGGCATGTGCCTATATCTTGTGTCTATTGTTTTGTGATATTTATATACACATATTATGGTAATTTCTTGATTAAAAATAAGATAATAAAAAATTAAAGAAGCCAACACACTCACAAGTAATTATCAAGAAAGGAGAATCAAACCCTAATATAATATCTTTGATTTTCCAATAATAACTTCTTTGAAATATCATATCTATTAAAAAAAATTGAGCCACATGATCCCAAAGCCTATACCCTTTCACAACAATACCTAGACGATGAAGATACTTTTTGCTACCTTGTTATCCATCTTAGATCAACTTTCGATAAGCACATGACCATATGACTCACAACTAAAAGCATGAAGATAATGAAGTGTGGGATTATTTCGAGTCCCCAACCTCCACGAGTGCCTTATGCATGGGTGTTGATGTTGAATACATGCCAATCAAGTAAAAGTGGTAGCAATTGCTTCTACTTGGTACTTCTTCTCTACGTTGACTCCACTAAGTATTGTTCTTCTAGCACTCATCGCCAAATTTCTATTCATCTATTCCACAAATCCATTATATTGAGAGGTATATAAATTTTTATTTTGTCTTTCAATGCCACTCTCCTTAAAAACTTATCAAACTATATAGAACAAAAACGACACAATTATGAACCCTCCAGACCTTAATCTTCTTGCTATCCTAATTTTTCAAGAGAGATTGAAGCTCTTTAAAATGGCTAAAAACCTTAGGTTTAGCTTGAAGAGTCCTAGAAAAATAATCAATGAATTTCACATAATACAAAGACTTAGAAATCAAAGGAATTATAACTAGACTAAATACATCCTAATGGATTAAGTCCAATGACCGAGAAAATTTGTGGGAATTAGAATAAAAGTCAACATGGTTTAATTTCCATACAATGTTGAGAGAAATAAAATTCAAGAATACAATCTATTAGTCCTTACAATCTCCTAGGCTGAGAAGGAAATCAAGAAGGGTAACCTCAAATCACTTCAGCTCAGTAGCTAACCCTACTAAGCATGAGAGAGATCTCTCTAAGTCTCTTATCAATGATATGACTTTAAAGAAAATGAATTTTAGGCTAGATATATGTATTTGTTTGTTTGTTTATGAAAATTTGGGTTTTTAGGGTTTGTTGAACTTAGGTTTTGGAGCCACAAATACGTCAAGGTTGTAGGAGTGCAAGAGAAAATATGAGGAGGAGCTAGATATCATAAGCCATGGTGTATTTTGAATATTGTCAGTGTAGTATAGAGGAGAAAGAGTTGAAGAAACTAATGAGCATAAGTAAACATGATTTCATTAGCTTAGGAAGACATAAACATAACTATGAAAAACATATAATAGAGCTTGAAAAACAATAATTATGTATATTTCATTGTAAGGCATCCATAGAAAGAAGAGATATCATGTAGATAAATATGTTTAAACCATTAGAAAACAAATAGAATGAAGTACAAGCACCATGAACTCACTGGGCTAGAGTTCCTTGAAAATAGTTGCAACCTGTCTCTGTATTAGCTGAAAAGATGATTACATGCAAGCTTCCTTCACAAAAAGCTCAACCCTCTTCTCCTCAAGAGAAATAATACATATAGACTCTCTTAGACCACTTGCCCACCTTTAGGAGTCGAATTCCTTGGTGGAGGAACTGACTCCAAGATTCTCTCAACCAACAAGTGAGAGTGAGAAGGTGAAACTCAAACACTTCATGGAGAGTTTGTTTAGGAGTTTGCTTCTTTTATGAGCCCTAATAAACATCAAAAACAACCTATGATGTACATTTATTCATGCCTACATCACCTAGCCTCGAAACTAGTGTCATTGCATAGAGAATCTTGACTTTGACTGAGTCAAACTAGAAACTAGAAATTTTACATAGTGCAATTTACAAATTAAAACACAGAAAAGTGCAGAAGCCTAGCGCCTACTTTGAGCTAATTGTTAGGTGTCTTCCAGGGGTCAAAATCAAAAACGGAGAGAACATTCAACTAGCCCTTCAAGTCTAGTTTCCATAAAAGTTGAATTTTTTAATTTGGGCCATGGGAAGTCCTTCAAAAATCCATTATCCCAAGGTCACTCTATGTGTGCAGAGTCTGTCAAAAAAGGGTCTAGAATGCTAGTTTTTTACCACTTTTTTGTGTTTTTCTCCAAAACTAAGCCACCTCTATGAAATATGAGAAAATGTGTTTTTAGAGGATGGAAAGAGCTTTCCAAAAATATAAACTTTTACTCAAATGGAAGCTTGAGGAAAAAGCACAGTGCCAAGGCGCTGCGCTTCTAGAGCAACATTTTCTGAATTTAGCCCAAAAATTCTCAAAAAAAAAGTGCTCAGAATTTGCTCAAATTTGGCTAGAAGATGTAAAAATATGTTTGTAAAACCTTCATAGATGATTCAACAAGCATCTCCAAGTTTCCCTCATCCTTTTGGTCTTTTTTGTGTTCCTTGAGATTGTTTTCAAGTTGCTTTACCTTGACATTGGCGATCATGTTTTGAGCCTAGTAGTGGTGCGCCATATGTATGAGCAACTGATTATCTCTATTTGCCTTCTCAAGGAGCTTCTCTAAGTGTTCATTCACCCTGTTGAGACAATACTCCATGTCTTGATTTATCTCAAGAGAAATTCTATCTTCTAGGTACATGTCTTCATTCAATAGGATGTGCTTTTCCTCTTCTTGCAAAGATTTCTTCAGGCCCTTTGTTCTTGGCCTTTTCCTCTTTCCTTTCCCTTTTGATCCTTCAGGCTCGCTTGATTCTATGATTTCTTTTCCTTTTCCAACCTGCTGCAATAACTTGGCTTGTTCTTTCTCCATGATCAATTCCTTTGCTTTGAGCTAACTATTCTCCTATTCAAGGAATGAGATGACATATTTTTCTCTATCCATATTGATTGTAAGCTCCTTGATTTGTTAGTCTTTTATCTCTGATTGTTTGTTGCATGCTTAAAGTCTGGTCCTTGGCCTCTAAATCAACTAGCTCAAACTCATGCTCAATTGTGTCTTTATCTTTTTCTATCGAGCCCTGCTTTGTCGATGAATAAGGTTTGGCCCCTTTCTCTCCATGAAAAGAAAACACAAGCCTTTGTCCTCTCTTGTAAAATTTAGTCACCACAAGCTTAGGTACTTCAGTTTTCTCCATTGATTTGCTATAGGACCCCACCTCCATTTGTTGTTTGGGCACACTAGAAGACTGAGCTGCTACATTGGCTTCATGCCATTTCAGGGTTGTTTCTAAAAAGGCTTCCCAAGCCATACATTTCTCTACAAGCCGATGATTAGACTGTGATGAAAAAATCTTGGGGAGTGCTCTTTGTTCTTCACTTGTATTTTTTTCCGACATTTTGGAAATGCTCCTGGATAGGTAGTTACACATGTTGAGTGGCTTTTGAGAGGTGAAATGCATCAGGAGGCGAATATGAAAAGCATACAACCTGGAGAATCTTCCTTCACATGTAAATAACTTCATGAAAATCTTCATCAAATGGAAATATTTCTCCAATAAGTATCTGAAAGGCATAATGTGAGCATGTTTTTCCCTATATGGTGTTTTTACGAAAGGCTTATAATACTCAAGATCTAGGTTCATTCCCTTGAACCAATATTCACCATTTTCCGGTAACCCTGTTGCAAGTGAGATGTAGGCCACTGAAAAAATGAACTCAACACCAGCGATGATAGCACTTTCACCCTTAAACTGAGTTGCCACCCAATCTGTTAATCATTCATGAAACCCCACCTCACTCACTCTTTTGCAAAACTCCAAGCAATGTACATCCTCGAAGCATTATTTGATGAAAGGATAGGAATTGATTTCATTACAATTTGATGGCTCATCTCTGAGGATCTTCCCTCCCTTATGATGTCTTTTCCTCTCTAGTGAAGATTCTGCCCCCATGATAACAAAAAACCCTAGCAACAGGCAATGAAAAATAAAGTGTGAGTTATGAATGGAATGAAGTGATGTGAAGATGGATTTTGACAAAATGATAGAGGAGGTTTGAAAAATGTGGATATGAACTTTGGAAGCTGATGAAAATGAGTGAAGAAACAATGGAAGATTGATCTAATTTCAAGGAGGAAAAACAAAGTTTATTAATGAAAATGCCCAAAAAACCTCTAGGAATGAACTAGGGTTTTGCTTTTGGAGAGGTAAAATTAATCTCTGAGGTTGATTAAGTGATTAAAATGGTTTATTAAACATGTATACAATTGTAGGGAAAGATTTTACATGTTTAGAAACCAACAAATAGAAATGGCCATTATCACCCTATCATTTCCCATGCAAAATTTCACTACAAACCCTAATTTGAAGAATCATTGACATGAGATGATTTTGAAAAGAAAACGAGGGATAATGATGGTGTACTTACTTTTCTATTGGCTTATAAGTCAATGAAATTAAGCTTGCAAGCCAAAAAATGAAATTTGGGAGAGTTTTGGGTGAATTCTAGGCACTATGTCCTGAGCATATCGCCAGTGTGCAGCGCAGTTCTTCTGAGCGTAATGCCTCTGCTCTGAGCGCAACGCTTTGTCCTTAAGTGCAGTGCCTCAATATTTTTGCCAAATTTTCCTAGGAAACTGACTTTTTTACTCTCTTAGACAGGATATCTCAATTCTCAAGAGTGAATACGAGGTAAATGAACCATGTTTGGGGGCTTTTGAGTTTATATAAGGAAAATTATTTCTCTTTTTAAAAAATAAATGGGACCCACCATCCTTTAAAAATTGATTTTTCACTTATGAAAATAGAGTTACCTTTACCACTGAAAACTTGATCTTCCTTTTACTCCTGAGTGCTGGAAATCCTTCTTCTAGAACTTTTTTAAACATGAGAGCATGATGAATGTGTGAAAATTCACAAATCAATACCCAAGGGCTGCTTGTCATGCTCTATTCATTGTTGGATTTATTCATGAAAATGATGGACCTTGGAAACCCTAGTGACCTAACGAATGACCTTAGACTAAATGGAATGATGATGATGACTGACATGTTTTTATTATGACACCTCCATAAAAGTGTGATAGGTGACCAACATGAGTGAATTTCCAAAAGATTGACCTCATCTCTAGACTGACCAAATAGTGACCAAATTTTGCTGTGTAAACCTAATGACATAAAAAAATTAGATTTTTATGGTCTCGACAAGCATAGTAAAAGCACATTTGATCTAGGTGACAGGCTAACAAGTCTGACACTAACACAACCATTCAATGCATTGAAAACATTTTTGTTTTTCAAGGGAAATGGACCCTTCTCACCCATATGGACCAGTCTCGGTGCCATATCATTATATTCTATGTAGGTGAACTTCTTTCTGAAGTAAGAGATTGTTTAGGAGATTTTAATTCTGAATCTATAGGTCATATGGCTCTCCTCACTACATAAATAAATGTTTTATTATATGTAATAATGCAAGTATGAGATTGGATCAAAGTTACTCCACAAACACCCTTCAAGAACGCCATTGCTCCTTCATCCATCTTACACCTTACATGAGAGAAAAGAAGCTAGGAACCACATCATTCATAGTAGGTATCATGTTAGGCCCAACTTGCAAAACTCCACTAATCTCCTTTACTCTAGGATAGTGGAATCTTATCAAGACTTTACCATGGCCTACTATGCTAAGAGGAGAGCCATAATCATCAAGGTATTGACGATGCTAGACCCACCAACATTCAGGGGATCACCCTGGTATGAAGCCCCAACTAGACCTCACACCATTTGGTGTGGGAGTCCCATCCGGTATGATGGCCCAGTTGCCATTATCTTAAGGATTTGCCTCAAGTCTTACTTGTCAGCACAAGAGAGTGGTCTGCTTTGTCTTCAGGAAGTGAGTTTCGCGTGCCTGGTGAGTGTAAGTGTACTCGTTTCAATGGTTCTTTCAGTGTAAATGGAGAGGGTGAAAGTGAATCCCAGGTTGGATGGGATGTGGTACCAAATCAGCTGAGAAAACACAACAAAACATAACATGCACAACTTCCGGAGGATCAGCCCACACAGATACAACAGTCACAACATACAAGGTAAGATAACGCGTACAACACTCAATGGATTAGTCTGAACGAGTGCAACAGTTGTTACAACGAGCTTCATGTGAAAGGTTTGTCTGATGTCCGGGAGAGTATTCTACATGGGATAGACAACATTAACAACATATACAACACATTTCCATTAATAGATTATGCATTTCAACAAATGAAACAGTTCAGATGTAGAACACAGGTTAAAGCAACATGCATTACAAGTGTTAAAGATTAGTCTTACAATACATACAACACATGTGTGAAAATGTTATGGCCTATTAACAGGCTTCTAAATTAAGTGAAAGTTCCAGGACACATCATTACGCCATACATCACTAACTCTGAGTGTGGGATGTTGGAGCCATTGCTTAATCCTCAAAGAAAAGATTACAAACTATCTTGGCTATGAGGTGAGAAGTCTTTTGCATGTACAAATGATGGGGTATTTATAGCCAAGGGTGAAACTGACCCTTATGGTTGTTCTACTACCCTCATGACCGTTTGAATTCCATGAGGTTTCGGCTTACATGACTCTTTGTTCAACAAGTGGGTCTCTTGGACTTCCACGTTACATCACATTGATTGACAACAAGCCCATAGTAGAGATGTGGGTGACATGACTCGACATGACAATGCTGGTATATTCATATTGTTGCTGAAGTGCATGTTGAGCAGTGCAACTGGGTGATGGGTGTCTTCATGGTGTATCACTGCCTGACCTCCACATGGCAAAGTGCACATAGTCTTCGATGGTCCTTGGTTCGCTTGATGAAGCTTTAGCATGTTGTTCCTTGCTTACATGTTGGAAGGCTTGATAGGCTCATCTGCTCGCGAAGGTGCATGTTCGTCACGTTCATCCATTTTGCATGTATCATTTGTTCATCCATTGGTGAACCTGTCCTTCTGCATGCGCTCCCTTTGTTCATCCCATTCGTCATCTTGCCATGTTTTTTGGTGTACTTGTCCCTGTAGTCACTCATGACGAGATGACATCAAATCCAAAACCCCCTAGTCTACCATGACACATGATCATTTCAGATGCAGGTGACCAGGAGAGGTGGCAAGGCTGTGAAGCAAGATAGTGGCTATGGGCATTGCTGATGAAAACTATGCAAGGGTCACTGAGAAATGGAGACGAGAAATCTGAGTCGACAGTGACCGTCTACAAGGTTTGGCTCGACCAGGAGGAAAAATTGAGCAAATTTTGGGAGGGACAGTTTGGGTTGTAGGAGGTCAAGGCAGGCATGCTCTATACATTTTCTGAAATGAATGGGAAGTAGGGGCTAGACAACCAAATCTGCACAATTTTCCAGAGGAATGGGTCGGGCTGCATGAAGGTTCAGCAAGCATAAATTGCACAGTTTTTGGCAGAACCTCCTGGGAGACTGGTAGCCAAAACTGCACAATTCCTAGAGGGAAATGGCAATTGGGTGCTAGGTTCACTGGAAGCCAAAACTGTGTAATTCTTAGAGGGAACTAGTAGTCGGATGCTCAGTCACTAGTAGCAAAAACTGTGCAATTCCTAGAGGGAACTAGCATTCTGCTGCAAGGAGCTACTAGGGGGGAAATTGCAATGAAGCTGGGAATTTGACCTACTGGTCATCTCTGTGTAATTTTAGTGCTGAGCAGACTACTAGACAACAAAAGGCCTACTCATGAAAACTGCACAATTTCTTGGATGAGTAGCCGGTCAACTGTCCAGATGACTAACTGGGAAAACTATGCATTTTTCTAAAGGAGACAGGGATGGGTACTTGGTGTCTATCTGACCTGTCTGTGCAATTTCCTCAATTAGTTGAGCAAGTGAGGCTAGTGGCCTCTTCGCAATTTTTGAAGGGATTCTGTCCCAAGGTGACTGTCAAGTCCGATTGTCTAGGTGGTTAGCATGGAAGTTGATTTGATTGCTTGCAGGCAACACAGCTTGAAAACACTAGGTTGGTGCTTCTGCGTTGTTTTGGTTGACAGTCTATCAAGTCGAAGCAGGGTGATGGTCCAACTGTCAGAGGGTATTCTGGTCGTTAGAACGTCAGCAAAAATAAGTAAGTGTGTGAATGATCGAAAGATGCATAGGTGATCTTACAAACACACACTCACATGACTCGAAGACAAAACGACCCAAACCATCCAAATGCACATCTTCAACATGATCGATAGACAGTGTAAGTGACAAGTGAGACACTCATAAATGACCATTCATTGATTGAGATTATGCTTGCATGGCAGTGAATGTGACTCTGTGTGTGAGTGCAATAGATGTTTTCATAGCGAACACAACAAGCACATACAAGTGAATAATTTGAGCATAACCAGAACATGGTTGCAAACATGACTTAGACGCAGAAACTTGACTGAAATGAAGAAGCAAGGTGGATGTAACAACTCACAAGAGCTCATAGAGTGAACCCGAGTTGTGCAGCCATCAAGTGAAACTCTCAAGGGAGGCTCCGAAATTGGTGCAGGACAAAATTTTGGAGGGTGGTTATAGCCGCTACAACACTTGGTGACACACTGGTAGAACTCCAACTTCTTTGTTTCGGTTCATTTCTAGCACAGGGCCTTGGTCTTTCAGGGAGTATTGAATCAACTTGTGGGTTACTTCAGTTTCCCCACTTATTCCATGGACATACATGGTTCAACCTTTGCCAACTCAGTCAAACACAATCAAAAGTTCAGCTTAGATCTCAATGTTTCGAATCCGGGAAGGATAGTTTAGCTCGCGAGTTGAATATTTTCAGAGTATTAGTTTTCATCTCTGGTGTGTTACTTCACTCCCAGTAGGATTGGACAATACCTCAGCAGAGTCTCGTAGGAAAACCCACATTGGTCCACTGCTAGCGAACCTGGTTAGTACCCCGGTGGAGTTGCATGCTTCACCTCCCTGTGCAGGAATCCTTTCTCTTCTTTCGCCTTTGTATTTTTTAAGAGAATTATGCATAGGCACTTATTAATTTTTGGGGTAGATGAGGGATCCTGACTTATTGAGAGTAGAAGAGGTTGTTCCTTCAGAGAAGCATGTAAGACCTCTGACATAGGTTTTCTCATTTATATTTTCCCCTTTTATGTTTCTACTAGTTGGATGAGCTTGAACACACAGAGTGGAGGGCTGAGTATGGGCATGGGGCTTCCTAGTTGGACCAAAACTCCCCTTGCAGATGGTTCTTATTTTCTATCAAGACTTCATCGGCCGAAGGTTACAACCAAGTACAGAGAATGCGAGCACAAGACTAGCCAAGTGCTGCAGTGTCACGAGTTTCCTCAAATTTTTTCCACATACTCTATTCAGAAGCCAGGACGTAGTAGTTGGAAACACTTATTTCCGAAAACAAAAATAGTAATATATCAAACAAACAAAACAAATGTGGACAAAAATAGTAAGCAGAATCAAACGAAGCAAAAAACAAAGACAATAAGAAAAGAAAACCAAATGAGAACAAAAAGCAGCAAGTAGGCTATGTACATGGCATGGGCGTGGCCCATCCTACTGAAAATAATGCTTGAGATCTTGGTTGTTGACAGGAAGGTTGTCATTCCTCCCATCAAGTGATCGCAAACAATACGTGTGTGGGCCAAGATTCTCGTGGATTGTGTACGGGCCAATCCACATGGACTAGAACTTTGTATGTTTACCTTTGTCTTCATGAAGCTTATCTCATTTCAGAACTAAGTCACCCACATCGAAGCTAGCCTTCCCTATGGACTTATTATCGAACCATATCTTGATAAAATTCTAGTGGACTGTGAATTTTTCTTTTGCTTTCATCCTTTCCTCTCGAAGCTTATGGAGAGCATCCATCCTACACTGAACTAGCTGGCAAGACTTGTCTTGGGATTCTTTGGAAAGATGAAGTGCAGACAAGTAGATATTTGGTGGGAGGATGGCTTCTTTACCATAAAACAGGAAGTACGGTGAGGTATTCAAAGAGGGATTAGGCGTTACACGGTCAACCCATAGTGCATTCGTCAGGGTGGTATGCCAGTTATGCTGCTCAGAGAAAACAATCTTCTTGATTATATGGATGAGGTTTTTATTCATGGACTCTGCAAGACCGTTTCCTTGCGGGTAGTAATTCAATGAATGCTTAGCACAATACCACTATGTAATGCAAAGTCATAGAGTTTCAAAGATGAAAAATAAGTTTCATTATCAAAAATAGGTGATACCAGAACGTTGAAGTGTGAGATGATATTTTGCTGGAGGAAGTTGATGACCTCTTGATCATTTGCTTATTTGAGCGGAGCTGCTTCTATCCACCGTGTAAAGTAGTTAGTTGGTGTTAGGATATAGCAGTGTTATTTTGATGAATGAGGGAAAATTTCCCCAACGATGTCCAGGCCCCACTGTTGGAATGGTTCAGTCACTATAACAAGGTGTAGTGAGGCTGCTGATCTTCATGTTCTGTCGGCACATCGCTGAAAGACCGGGCACTTGCAGGCATAGGCATGTGCATCCTTGAATAATGTGGGCCAGTAAAAACCATCTTGCATAACCTTTTGTGCAGTGGTATTTCCCGAAAAGTGACCCCTGGCAAGTTCGTCATGCAGTTCTTGAAGTACCTTCTCTAATTCATGTGCCTCCAGGAACTTGAGCAACACTCCATTACTGTGCTTTCTGTAAAGCACTCTGTGCACCGACTGATAGGCTAAGGATTTCAAGCGCAATGCCCTCTTCTGTCTGATAGAAAAGTGAGAGGGTATGGTTTCATGCACAAGGTACTGGCATACATCTGTGTACCAAGAGGTTCTGTATTCTGTGGGTGTTGCTCACCTTATGTCATAAATCTCAATCTCTTGCTCCCAACTGATGAGCTCTTCTTCATTCTCCGGAGCATGCACTGCTTCAACTGCAAGTTGGAAGAGCCCATGTCCTTTGATCATGTGGACTGGCTTGATTTCGAGATAATATTCTTGCAATCCTGTCATCCAGTTTGCACGTCGTTCTCCCAGCTCTTGTTGTACTAGCAATGTGTGGACTACTAGGTGGGGAATGAAGACTATGTAGTGGTTTGTCTGCAATTAGGGCTTGAAGTGTTTCACCACCTTGTAAATTGCATAAGCTTGCTTGTCAACGGCGAGGTAGCTGAGCTCTGGTCCCTGCATGTTTGCACTCATGAAAGAGATGGGGCGTTCATCATTAGCTTCATCTTTTTGAGTGAGTACTGCAGCTAGTGAGTTATCGGAAGCAAAGGTGTATAGAAAGAAATCTTTCTTGAAATCTAGGCTTTAGAGTGCAGGTGCTTCTGCAATGGCCTGCTTGATCTGCGCGAATGCATACTTTTCTTTCTTACCCCAGCTATACACTACATATTTCTTGATCATGTCCTGCATGGGCTTAACTATCTATGCATAATCTGAGATGAACTTTCGGAGGAAGTTTATCTTACCCAAGAAGGACTGCATGGCTTTCTTGTGGACTGGGTGAGGAATTTGTGTGATGGATTAGACCCAGTTTGGATCCTCCTTGATCCCGCTCTTGGCACAATGTGTCTGAGGAGGTTCCCCTCTGACACAGTGAATACACTCTTTGTGGGGTTCAAGGAAATCCCGTATCTCCGACACCACTCAAAAATTTTATTAAGATGGCATATGTGGTCTTCTTATCTTCTTGAGAACAAATTCACATCATCGAGGTATACCACTATGCTTTGCCCAATGAGTCTGTGAAAGGCGGTGTCCATAGCATGCTGAAATGTTGTGCCTATGTTTACAACCCCAAACAACATTTGTCTATAAGAAAACATACTCCATTTGGTATGGAAATTAGTTTTGAGTCTGTCACATTCTGCTACCAGAACCTAATTTTATCCTGAGAAATCATCAAGGAGAGAGAACATCTGTGCCCTAGATACGGTTTGCAAAATATGGTCCACGGACGGCACGGGGTAGTTGTCTTTGTCCGAGGCGCGATTTACGTTCTAGAAATCGACACACAAGTGGATTTCCCCATACTTATTTTGTATAGAAACAAGGTTGGATACCCATGTGGAATGTCAAACTTTGTATATTATCTGTGCATCCAACAACTTAGTAATCTCTTTTTGTATGAGGGGTTCAAGCACGAATGTAGTTTCCTTAGCTTCTACTGATACAACTTGACCCCTTCTTTAATTAGGATGATATGTTGGATGATCCGCGTGTCATAAGTTTTTAGGTCATCATACATCCACGTGAAAACATCTCGGTACTGTTTGAACAAGCGGATATAGGCTTGCCACTATTGTTGTGTACAGCATGTACCAAGATTGACAAACTTCGGATCATGTTCTATTCCTAGGTTTATCAGTTTGTGCCTCATGGTGGAACTTTGGGTCTTGCTGTTCCTTGGCCCCTAGAGCCATTCTTGTAAGTCACATAGCTTTTCCAATGATGCCACACCTTTTTGGACAATGTGACCTTTCATGTTACCATCTCCAACTTGCAAAGAGCGCTCATGCTCGTCATCGTCTATCACTGCATCTTTGAAGACGTCAGCATTGGCAATAAAATGTAATATATGTTGATCATCATTAAACATGCGTAAGTTAGTTATGTTGTCTGGAATTGATGTTTTGTACAAATTTTCAATAGTAAATCTATCCTTAATCGGTGACATTCTCGAGGCTGCATTTGCCAGTGCATTGGCAACTGCATTACACGTATGTGGTACAACAATGATGTTAAATGCTTGGAAGTTTGAGATTATTCGCCATACCTCTTCTTGGTAACTTTTGAGATGTGGTGATAAACAGTGAATGGTGTTACATACCTACTGTACCACTATCTCTGAATCACCTACCACTTTGAGCATGGCCACATTGAGGCTGATGGTTTTATGTAAGCCCAACACGAGTGCTTCATATTCTACTACATTATTCATTCACTCGAACTCCAGGCGACTTGACACCCAATGCTTCCTATTGCAAGGATCGATCAGAACACACCAAACACCTAAGCCGTCCTGTGTCTTTGATTCGTCAAAGTACATAGTCCACAACTCTTCTGTACATGAACTACTTGATGTGTTGGTACTATTGTTACTGTTGGTACAACATGTTGTACAAGTTTCATTACCATCAGTTGGGCAAGGAAGGAGTCCCAATTGTGTGTCTGGTGGGGATGGAGCTAACCGTGTAAGATAACACCCCAATGTTGTCTCAAGGAGGTAGTTTCCGAACATGAGTTCTGTGAAGGCCAGTGGTTCATTCTTTCCATTGATGGAAGTGAAATTATGCTTCATGTACCTCTTGAATTCTACCCGGATTTGGTTGCACTTGCTCTTATATGGAAGCCACATGTGATACCACTCTGTAGCAAAATATCCATCTAACTTGCTGCACCAATCTCCACTGATTAATAGACCATATGCTTCCGGGATGTCCACAACCACTATGTTGATGCATTGGTGCACTCGACCATCATGAGATATTTGAAGGATCCCATCTCGTAATTCACCAATGGCTAGTACCGATGTTATATCAAGTTGGATGATTCGCGCAAATGTCTCGCTCCATTATGAATTGATCCTTTTAGCGATGGAGAGCAGCATGGCGTTGGCTGCCGCACCAGAATCAACCAAACAATTGTGAACATTGCAGTTGAAAATTTCAAAAGATAGCAGGAATGGAGGGAAACCTGAGTTTGCTTCTTCCATCCAGAGTGTATTGAGCATAGTTGAAAATGATTCGGGAGGTGCGCTTGCTCCCTTTCTAGTAGAGGTTGTGTTGTTTGTCATTGTCTGTCCCAATGTGCACAACAAGATATCTTGTTGGCTCTGGATCTTAGCCAACTCGAACAAACGGATGTTTGCCCGAGTTTTCTTCATATCATCAACAATGTTGTAATCCAGAGGTGAAAGACTCACTGAGGTGTCCGGGGTAAAACGAGTGTTCGTGTTATCCAGCGGAGTGTTATGCAACTTACTACTCATGGATGTGCTTTTGTCTGCCACTGTCTTCCTGGACTTGCTTTGTGTTTTCTACTTTGGGGCGACTGGTGGATCGGACTTCCTTATCAGTAGTTTGACCTTTTCTTGCATCTCCCCAAGTGTGGGGAGAGCCCCTTTACTCCTAAGATTGTAATGGTCAATTTTCTTTTGGGGTTGTTTCTCGGTGTTCATCTTTGACATCGTTTGCGAGCACTGATACACATTCACCACATGCTCAGAGCTTGATGTCTCATTAGGCACAACCTCTTCGTCGTTGTCCATGTCTTCTAGTTTCCCCTGTATATTGCTTCCCATATCAAGTGTATGACTGTAAAAATCATTTGTGACTCGCTTCCAGCCCGAACAAGAGTTCTCGAGATGATTTTCTTTGTGGAAAGAACAAAATTTCGAATCTGCATACTATTCGAGCTGGAACACAGGCTTCTGCAATTTTTGAAACGAACTAGTTGTTGCTTGATGCATTGATTTCCTCTCCCTTCCTAGGCATATGACTGCTTGCAAATGTGTTTGTTCTACGTTGTTTCAGTTTGGACATTTCAGTGGACAAGCTCTTGATGGGACATGAGGGTCTCAATGTCGATTGTTTCCTTGTCTTTACCCTTGCTTGTTGTTGCTTGGGAGTTCCTGCTCGCATCCTTGCAGTCCTTCGTTGATTCATCATCCTTGATGAATTCAACTACATGTAGGTCTTTCTCAACATAAATAGCCTCTTCACAGTTTTAAAATAGTGTTGGTTTTGCAGCTCGCTTGACAAATTGCGCGATGCTGGCTGGCTGTGCGAACATGTAATAATCAGTGATGATGGAGTAATGAGGCTTAGTGTCTACTGCGAACTTGTTCAATATACGTGTAAACCTCTAATTGAAATCCTTCACTTTCTATTTTCCCTCCATCTTGAGGCTTCCAAACTCTTTGAGTAGCATGGATGGGGTCTTGTCATCAACAAACTTCTCAAAGAACATGCGTTTGAATGCAACCCAGTTATGTATAGAGTTCGGTGGAAGGTTGTGATACTAAGTAGCTGCATGAACAACCAAGGTACATGGGAAAAATCTACATGCTACATCATCATAACGTACCTCAAGGGTTTGCAGCTATAGGTAGAAGTTGTCTAAGTGATCCTCCACTTTTACTGTGCTCTCAAGGTTGAACTTGACATTCATTCTCTCTGCTCGCCCTTTTCCTCTCCTTCAGAGTCTGATGCTTCTGACTCTGAGTCTATTGGTTCGTCTCCACCTCTGCCTCCTCCACAGCCTTCCCCGCCACCTCCTACACTAAATTCTAATCCCAAGATCACAAGAGTGTCTTATTCGCCTTGCTGGATAATTGGAGGTTCCTTTCCATCTTCGATAACTTCTCCTAGACCTTCAAGTGTGGCAAGGGTTACTTCTTCCACCGATGATACAAAAAATCTTTTAGGAGTGGATTTTGGATTCCTTGATGCGCGTGGAAGATGCAGTTTGTCTTGGATTAGTCTGACTGCTTTCACGAACTTGTGAGTGATGGGATGGGCGGAGCGAAGGTGTGATATGGAGTATCGTGTTCAACAATAGGAGGTGAGGAGTAACAAACCATAGTGTCGCATGTAGGTGAAAGGGAGTGCAAGTTACTTCCTTGACCAGATGGTTGGTGAATGAGTGTTAGGGGATTTTCAGTGATATACTACTAGTTGTCCTCCTTCTAGCACTAGAAATTTTGAGGGTTCTAGACCCGCCAACATTCAGGGGATCACCCGGTATGAAGTCCCAACTAGACCTCACATCTCTTGGTGTGGGAGTCCCATCTGGTATGATGGCTTGGTTTCCATTATCTTAAATATTTTCCTCAACTCTTGCTTATTAGCACAGGAGAGTGGTCTGGTTTTTCTTCGGGAAGCGAGTTTTGTGTGCCTGGTGACTGTAAGCATACTCACATCAATGGTTCTTTCACTATAAAGGGAGAGGGTAAAAGTGAGTCCCAGGTTGGATGGGATGCAATCCCAACTCGGCTAGGAACACACAACACAATAGGCCATGCACAACTTCCGGAGGAGCAGTCCACACAGATGCGGCAGTAACAATGTACAAGGTAAGATAACGCATACAACACTCAACGGATCAGTCCAAACGAGTGCAACAGTTGTTATAATGAGCTTCATGTGAAAGGTTTGTCTGATGTCCAAGAGAGTATTCTACATGGGAGAGAAACACTAACAACATATAAAACAAATTTCCATTAATAGATTATGCATTACAAAAAATGAAATAGTTTAGATGTAGAACAAAGGTTAAAGCAACATTCATTACAAGTGTTAAAGATCAGTCTTACAACAGGTACAATACATGTGTGAAAATGTGCTAGCCTGCTAACAGGCTTCTGAATTAAGCGAAAGTTCCAAGACACATTGTTACACCATACATCACTAACCTCGAGTGCGGGGCATTGGAGCCATTGCTTACTCCTCAAAGAAAATATTACAGACTCTCTTGTCTATGTGGGAGGAGCTGAGGTGAGAAGTATTTTTCATGTACAAATGACGGGGTATTTATAGCCAAGGGTAAAACTAACCCTTATGGTTGTTTGACTACCCTCATGACCATTTGACTTCCATGACTTTTCGACTTACATGACTCTTTGTTCAACAAGTGGGTCTCTTGGACTTCCATGTTACATCACATTGATTGACAATAAGCCTAGAGTAGAGATGTGGGTGACATGACAGTGCTGGTACATTCGTGTTGTTGTTGAAGTGCATGTCGAGCTTCAGTGGTGCTGGGTGATGGGTGTTGTCATGGTGTATCACCACCTCACCTCCAAATGACAAAGTGCGCAGAGTCTTCGATGGTCCTTGGTTCGCTTGATGAAGCTTTAGCATGTTGTTCCTTGCTTGGAAGGATTGACAGGCTCATCTGCTGGCGAAGGTGCATGTTCGTCGCATTCATCCGTTTTGGGTGCATTGTTCATTTGTCCATTGGTGAACCTATCCTTCTACATGTGCTCCCTTCGTTCATCCCATTCGTCATCTTGCATGTTTGTTGGTGTACCTGTACCTGCAATCACTCATGACTAGATGACATCAAATCCAAAACCTCCTAGTCTACGATGACACATGATCATTTCGGATGCAGGTGACTGGGAGAGGTGGAAAGGTCATGAAGCGGGATGGTGGCTCCATAAACTACTGATTAAAATTGCACAAGAGTCACTGAGTGATGGAGATGGGAAATCTGAGTCGACAGTGATTGTCTACAAGGTCTGGCTCGACTGGGAGGCAAAATTGCACAAATTTTGGGAGTAATAGTCCAGGCTGCAGGAAGGCAAGGTAGGCATGCTCTACACATGTTTCAAAACGAATGGGTAGTAGGGGCTAGACAGTTATATTTGTGAAATTTTCCAGAGGAACAGGCGGGGCTGCATGAAGGGCCAACAAGTAGAAATTGTGTAGTTTTTGGGGGGGACTGCCCAAGAGACTGGTAGCCAAAACTATACAATTCCCAAAGGGAACTCGCAATTGGATTCTCAATAATTGGTAGCAGAAATTGTGAAATTCCTGGAGGGAACTAGTAATCTGCTATTAGGATTTGCTGGCAGGAAAATTGCACTAAAGCTGGGAAGCCAACCTGCTAATCATCTCTGTGCAATTTTTGAGCTGAGCGGACAGCTGGACAACAGAATGTATGCTCATGAAACTTGTGCAATTTCTTGGATGAGCAACAGGTTGACTGTTCGGATGATTGACTAGGAAAACTGTGCAATTTTCTAAAGGATACAGGGACGGGAACTTGGTGTCTATCCAGCCTATCTGCGCAATTTCCTGAGTCAATTGAGCGAGTGAGGTCAGTGGCCTCTACGCAATGTTTTAAGGGAGTTAGTCTCAAGGTGACTTTCGGGTCCGACTATTCGGGTGGTCAGCATGGAAGTTGATTTGATTTCATGTGGGCAGTGCAACTTGAAAAGACTAGCTTGGTGCTTTTGTGTTGTTCTGGTTGACATTCGATCAAGTCGAAAGTGGGGTGATGGTCCGACTGTAAGAGGGGATTCTGGTTGTTAGAACTTCAAAAAAAATGACTAAGTGTGCAAACGATCGAAAGATGCATAGATGATCATACAAACACACACTGACGTGACTCGATGACGAAATGACCCAAACCATCCAGACACACACGTTCAACATGACTAAGCGACGGTGCAAGTGACAAGCGCGACACTCGTGAATGGCCATTCATTGATCGAGATGATGACAGATGTTTTCATAGTGAACACAACAAGCACATACAAAGCGAAGACTTTGATCATAACCAAAACATGGTCGAAAATATGACTTAGCCATCAACATGTAGAAAATTGAATGAAATGGAGAAGCAAGGCGGATGTAATGACTCACACGAGCTCACGGAGTGAACCGAGTGTGTGCATCCATCAAGTGAAACACTCAAGGGAGGCTCTGAAATTGGCATAGGCCAAAATTTTGGACGGTGGTTGTAGCCGCTACAACACAAGTTATACCATCCCACCATCAAATTTCTCATACACATATAAAAGCCAATGCAAATGGGAAGTGATATGGAAGGAAAATTTAGAGTGTACCAACCATTCTCTCTACATCCCATGAGTTATCAAAGCTACAAAAAATGCATCTCCACCATCATCTTGAGAACGTTTTTCAAATTCATCATCATAATCATTATTTTTTATATTATTATTCTTCTTCCCTTCCTTACAATTCAGTTTATAATGCCCTACCTTGCTACAATTCCAACATTTTGCCTTAGATTTTCCAAGAGACTTTTTGTCTCCGGGAGGATTTGGATCTACTCTTTTCTCTCTTCTTATCTTTGCCATTAAATCTTCCATGAACAATAATTCAGAAGAATTCCACCTAAAGTCCTGTAAGCAAAGCAACCACGACATCATTGAGCATCAATGTTTTCCTTATGCGTGGAATGGCCATTACCAGGTTGTCTCATGAATCTCACAAAGAGTGCAAAAGGGTCATACAAGGATCCTCCCCATAAATGCTCACTCTAACTAAGATCAACTAATTCACAATAGTATCGAATGCTGCAATGTTAAAGTTTGAAAAGAACTCTACATGCTTAAATAAAATTTGAGGCCCACCAAAGTTATTAAATGTGTTTTGATTGGGATGTCAAATGTTTAAGATGTGCCCAAATGAAATTAATAAAAATTATAGCATTTTCCGCCTAATTTATGATGGGAATTAGAAAAGAATGGATAGTCTAGCTAATAAAGGAGATGGCCTTTTTGGGGTTAATTTTCCCTGAAACGGGACAAAGAATTTTAAGAATCACAAGTTTAAGTCACTAGAGTGCCCCAAGAATTGTCATGTATCCATTTATGCATTCAAAAACTCATTGTTAAAAAACAAGAAATCACAATCTATTTGTTAGGTAATTTGAACCTTTTTCCTTGAAACTTACAATTTTTTTGATGTTTACTACTTATGATAAAAAGAAAAGAAATAAATTTGTTTCCTCATAACTTGTTATTTCTTTCAATCATAAAATGATGGGTTACTTTCCTCATCACATAATGGGTTATTTTCCTTGTAACTTGTGGCTTTGTCGAGATTACTCACCATTTCAATCATAAAATGATGAGTTACTTATCGCATCACATAATGGGTTATTTTCCTTGTAACTTGTGGCTTTGTTGGGATTACTCACCTTTAAAGAAAAGAAAAGAAATAAAATTGTTTAAGGTCCACCAACTAAAATAATTTTTTAGAATTTGGATGAGAAAATAGATTTTGGCTTCACACAAATGGAGGTCCTTTCAAATATGAGTTGACTATCATGCCATGCCATGCTAGCCACTCAATTTAGCCACTCAATCTTCCATGAACAATGATTGTGAAGCTTTCCACCTCAACTCCTATGAGTAAAGCAACCACGACATCATTGAGTATCAATGTCTTTAATGTGGTTAGAATGGCCATTATCAGGTTGTCTGATGAATCTCGCAAAGAACACAAAAGGGTCACACAAGGATCCTCCCCATTAATGTTCACTCCAAATAAGATTAACTAGGTCACAATAGTATTGAATGCCATAGTGTTAAATTTCGAAAATAACTCTACATGTTAAAAGAACATTTTAGACCTAACCAAAATTATTAAATGTGTTTTGATTAGGATGTCAAATGTTTAAGACGTCTCCAAATGAAATTAATAAAAAATATAGCATTTCCCTCAGAATTGATGATGGGAATTAGAAAAGAATGGATAGTGTAGCTAATATAGGAGATGGCCTTTTTGGGGTTGTTCTTTTGTGAAATACGACAAAGGCTTTTAAGAATCACAAGTTTAAGTTACCAGAGTGCCCCAAGAATTTCCCTAAATCCATTTATGCATTCAAAAAATCATTGTTAAAAAAAAGAGATAACAATCTATTAGTTAAGTAAATTGAACCTTTTTCCTTAAAATTGATAATTTTTGTGATGTTTACCACTTATGATAAAAATCAATTAATTTGTTTCCCAGTAACTTGTGATATTTAATATTGTTATTCGTTTCAATCATAAAATGATAATGGGTTACTTTCCTCATCACATGATGGATTAATTTCCTTGTAACTTGTAGTTTTTTTCCAAATTACTCACCTTTAGAGTGTGAATGAGAAAATGGATTTTGGCTCCCTGACTGACATGCCAACTACTCAATAGAGGTCATTCATATACAAGATGACTACCATGCCAACCACTCAATTTATCCACTCCAAGATTCAAGAGAGCAACATGGTCATTGGCGCCAGCTGATATTGGCATGATCATCGAGTCAATCATTAACAAAGGAAGCGTATCCCTTTTATGGTTGAGGGTCATACAATTTATTCAACAGATTCACTCTCAAATAATCATAAAGACATGTTGTTGCGCCACTTGAAAATCGTGTTGGCTCTATTCCAAAAGCACTTTTGGTGAACCAAACCATTTATTTGCGCTCATCATTATTGGTTTTTCATATTCATGCTCTCTACCGATAATGTGAATGTTGCATTGTCCCACAATTATTTCAAAGACACGTTGCCTCTGTAATTATTATAGGGTTCAGTGTTCCAATTGCTTTTGGTCTAAAAATGTTAGGTTTAGTTCGAAGAAAATGTATCCATGTCCTTATAGAATAATCATCAACAATTTCACATAATACACAGATTTAGAAATCAAAGGAACTATAACTAGACTGAATACATGCTAATGGATTAAGTCCAACGACCCAGAAAAAATATGAGAACTAGAATAAAAGTAAACATGGTTTAATTTTCCATACATTACTGAGAGAAATCAAATTCAAGAGTACAATCATTCAATGCATTGACAACATTTTTGTATTTTTGTTTTTCAAGGAAAATAGGCCCTTCTCACCCATATGGCCCAATCTCAGTGCCATATCATTAAATTATATATAGGTGAAATGCTTTATCAAGTAAGAGATTCTTTAGGAGGTTTATTTTTGAAGCTATAGACCATATAGCTCTCCTCACTACAAAAATAAAAGTTGTATTACATCGAATAATGCAAGCATGAGATTGGATCAAAGTTCCTCCACAAACATTCTTCAAGAGTGCCATCGCCCCTTCATCCATCTTACACTTTATGTGAGAGACCACATCATTGATAATAGTTATCATGTTAGGCCCAAAGCTTGCAAAAATCCATTAATATCCTTTACTTTAGACTAGTGGAATCTTATCAAGGCTCTACCATAGCCTACTATGCTAAGAGGAGAGCCATCATCATCAAGGTATACCATCCCACCATCTAATTTCTCATACACATATAAAAGCCAATACCGATGGGAAGCGATATGGAAGGAAACTTTAGAGTCTACCAACTATGCTCTCTACATCCAATAAGTTGTCAAAGCTACAAAAAATGCATCTCCATCATCCTCTTGAGAATTATTTTCAGATTCATCATCATAATCATGATTTTCATTATTCTTCTTCTTTTTCCCTTCCTTACAATCCATTTTGTAATGCCCTGCCTTGATACAATTCCAATATTCTGCCTTGGATTTTCCAAGAGACTTTTTGTCTCTAAGAGGATTTGGATCTACCCTTTTCTCTCTTCTTGTCTTTGTCTTTCAATATTCCATGAACAAGGATTGAGAATCTTTCCACCTCAACTCTTATGAGTAAAGCAACCATGACATCATTGAGCAACAATGTCTTTACTGTGCTTGGAATGGCAATTATCATGTTGTCTCATGAATCTCGCAAAGAACACAAAAGGGTCATACAAGGATCCTCCCCATCAATGTTCACTCCAACTAAGATCAACTAGGTCACAATAGTATTGAATGACATAGTGTTAAATTTTGAAAAGAACTCTACATGCTAAAAGAACATTTTAGACCCAACCAAAATTGTTAAATGTGTTTTGACTACGATGTCAAATGTTTAAGATGTGCCCAAATGAAATTAATAAAAAATATAGCATTTCCCTCATAACTTATGATGGGAATTAGAAAATAATGGATAGTCTAGTTAATATAGGAGATAGCCTTTTGGGATTGTTTTTCTGTGAAATAGGACAAATGATTTTAAGGATCATAAGTTTAAGTAACCGAAGTGCCCCAAGAATTGTCCTAAATCCATTTATGCATTCAAAAACTCATTGCTAAAAACAAGAAATCACAATCTATTAGTTAGATAAATTGAACCTTTTTCCTTGAAACTTGTAATTTTTGTGATGTTTACCACTTACGATAAAAAGCAATAAATGTTTTTCCTTGTAACTTGTGATATTTAATATTGTTATTCATTTCAATCCTAAAATGATGATTGGTTACTTTCCTCATCACATGATGGGTTATTTTCCTTGTAATTTGTGGCTTTGTCCAAGTTACTCACCTTTAGAGTGTGAATGAGAAAATGGATTTTGGCTCCCTGACTGCCATGCTAGCTACTCAATAGAGGTCATTCATATATAAGATGATTTCCATGCTAGGCACTCATTTTAGCCACTTCAGGCTTCAAGAGAGCAATGTGGTCATTGGCAGCGGCTGCCATTGGCATGATCATCGAGCCAATCATTGAAAGACGAAAAGTATTCCTTTTATGATTGAGGGTCATACGATTTATAACAAATATTCCCTCTGAAATAATCATAAAACCATATCGTCACCCACTTGAAATCCATGTTGGCTTTGTTCCAAAAGCACTTTTGGCGAACCAAACCATGGGTGTGTGCTCATCGTTGTTGGTTTTTCATATTCATGCTCTCTACGGATAAATGTAAATGTTGCATTGTCCCACAATTATTTCAAAACACGTTGCCTCTATAAATATTACGGGTTTCGGTGTTCCAAAGCCCAATTTCCTTTAGTCAATACCAATGGAGAAGGTATTTTTCTCGTGTGAGTGGTGTCTATGCTCCTTGCGTTACTCTAACCTTCAATTTGGTGACCAACACAACTATATATATAGAGAGAGAAGGCTAGGATATACTAGCCTGCGCTCACTTACCATCATCCATTATTGCTTCTACTAAGAATTTCTTCTCCAAGTCGACTCTGTTTAGTTTAATAACTCTTCATCAATGGTATATTCATCTGAAATATACATTTTGAGGCTTCATCTCTAATTGATTATGAGTTTAGTTCTCGCTTTCAAATTACTACTTCTCAATGGTATTTAACCAGTGGAGAGAGGCTATGCACATTCCTTCAACTTGGTATAGTTAGGATTTGGAAACCATCTAATATAGCTCTCATATGCCTGAAGAGATAAGTGCTAAGTGTGGAAAATGGGGAGCACTTAGGCTCTATTACTTAGTGTTGACCTAACTTAATCATGTCCCCTTTTATTTCCTTTGAACAAGGTTTATGACTAACCTATTTCCTCTTAGAATGGAAGTGTATATTATTATGGGAAGATATAGGCAGCAAAACCTAGTGAAAATCATGGAAAATGAGGGACATGTAATGAGAAGAAGATTATTCTTCCTCGGTGACATGCCACTTACATAAAATGGTACAAAATGGTAAGCCTAAGGATTAAAGAATGACACTCAAGTCAAGCAATGTTGTATAAGGTCTTTAAAAAGATCATGGACCTGCAAAATGCTAGATCATAGGAGAAATGTACGGATGTCTCACAGAATGAATAATTTATTATTGATAGTGATACATCAATAAAACATTTCAATCTTAGCATGAAATGAGATAAAGCCAACATGTGTTGCTAGAAGATTTCAATTTGAATTGAAAATGAGATAGAGCTAGCAAATATGACTAAAATAAGTTGATATAAGCACGAAATGAGATAGATCTGGCATGTATCACTAAAATATTTCAATATAGTCTTGAAATGAGATGGAGTTAGCATGTATCCCTATAAGATTTTGATCTAACTATAAAACTAGATAGATCCAACATGTATCAATCAAAGATTTCAACCTAGTCATGAAATGGGATAGAGCCAACACATATCATTGGAAGATTTTGACTTGAGCATGAAATGATATAGAGCTGGAATCATCACTATAAGATTTTGATTTTGATCAAGAAATGAGTTTGAACCAGTGATGTATCACTTAGAAATTATGATTTGGTAGCAATACAAAATTCTCTAAGCCAATGATATATTGCTTGAAAAAATCAATCGGAGGTTGATAAAGGAATTATCCACCCTCAAGCTCGGGTCCTAACAGATCATTTACAAGTATTGTGATTGCAAGGAAATTATCACCATCTTATATTTAATACACATAATGATTTGATTTGGGTCTCATAAATCAAACCAACCAACTGCCAGTGGAATTCCATTTTGCAATCAATTGTGCCTTGTACTTTCCAACACTACCATATAAGTTAAACTTTTTTTTAACCACCCATTTCCGTCCAATAGGATTATGTGCATGAAGAAATGGGACTAGGCCCATTGTATCATTATTTTTAAGTGCAACCATTTCCACATCTCCCTTTGGTTCCTCTCTCTCAAAGTTATGGGCTCATTAGTGGTAGAAACTAAACCATAGATACATGTTAAATTAGAAGGACTATAAATATACTTCTATATTTCCTCCTTAAGGTTTGAGATGGATTTTCATCCTCCTCTTCCAAACCCTCTAAACCCTCCTACTCATCTTGTTCATGATGATCATATTGTTTACTTCCTATTTCATCTTTCTTGTTCTTGGGTTCTAGCTAAACCACTAAGTTCTTCTGATCTGTTTCTAGATAAACCACCATGGCATGGGGCAGTAACTTCTTTGAAATAACATATCTATTAAAAAATATTGAGCCACATGATCCTAAAGGTTGTACCCTTTCACATCAATACCTAGACGATGAAGATACATTTCACTACCTTGTTATCCAACTTAGATCGACTTTTGATAAGCACATGAGCATATGGCTCACAACTAAAAATGTGAAGATAGTGAAGTGTGGGATTATTAGGAGGTTCTAATTTTGAAGTTATAGGTCATATGGCTCTCCTCACGACATAAATAAAAGTTTTATTACACCAAATAATGCAAGCATGAGATTGGATCAGAGTTCCTCCAAAAACACCCTTTGAGAATGTCATCGCTCCTTGAGCCATCTTACACCTTACGTGAGAGAAAAGAAGCTAGGAACCACATCATTCATAGTAGGTATCATGTTAGGCCCAACTTGCAAAACTCCACTAATCTCCTTTACTCTAGGATAGTGGAATCTTATCAAGACTCTATCATGGCCTACTATGCTAAGAGGAGCGCCATAATCATCAAGGTATACCATCCCACCATCAAATTTCTCATACATATATAAAAGTCAATGCCAGTGGGAAGTGATATGGAAGGCGGCTTTAGAGTGTACCAACCATGCTCTCTACATCCCATGAGTTATCAAAGCTACAACAAATGCATCTCCACCATCCTCTTTAGAATGTTTTTCAGATTCATCGTTATAATCATTATTTTTTGTATTATTATTATTCTCCTTCCCTTCCTTGCAAGCCATTTTATAATGCCGTACCTTGCTACAATTCCAACATTTTGCCTTAGATTTTCCAAAAGACCTTTTGTCTCCAGGAGGATTTGGATCTACCTTTTTCTCTCTTCTTGTCTTTGTTGTTAAATCTTCCATGAACAACAATTCAGAAGCATTCCACCTCAAGTCCTGTAAGCAAAGCAACCACGACATCATTGAGCATCAATGTCTTCGTTGTGCTTGGAATGGCCATTACCAGGTTGTCTCATGAATCTCGCAAGGATCCCCCCCATCAATGCTCACTCCAACTAAGATCAACTAAGTCACAATAGTATCAAATGTGGCAGTGTTAAAATTTGAAAAGAACTCAACATGCTAAGAGAACATTTTAGACCCAACCAAAATTATTAAATGTGTTTTGATTAGGATGTCAAATGTTTAAGATGTGCCCAAATGATATTAATAAAAAAATATAGCATTTCCCTCATAACTTATGATGGGAATTAGAAAAAGAATAGATAAACTAGCTAATATAGGAGATGACCTTTTTGGGGTTGATTTTATGTGAAATAGGACAAGAGATGACTTTTTAGGGGTTGATTTTATGTGAAATAAGACAAAGACTTTTAAAAATCATAGATTTAAGTTACCAGAGTGCCCCAAGAATTGCCCTAAATCCATTTATGCATTCAGAAACTCGTTATTAAAAACAAAAAATCACAATCTATTAGTTAAATAAATTGGACCTTTTTCCTTGAAACTTATAATTGTTGTGATGTTTACAACTCAATAAATTTGTTTCCCACTAACTTGTAATATTTAATATTGTTATTGATTTCAATCATAAAATAATGCAGTGGTCTATAACGCGACTTTTTGAAAGTCTTTCCGGCGGATTTTTCCGGCCAAAATCCAGCAGTAATTCATTGCAATCCCAAGTTTGATAGCTAGTTTCTGCACAGTCAATGGCTCCCAGGGGTTTTTCAGGACGTTGAATCCAAATATGCAGTTAAAAAACCATTTTAACTGCTAAAAATCAAGATTTAACCTCATTTCTTCCGCCGGATTCAGTCACCGAAATCTCCAAAAAGTTGCATTATAGACAACTCCTAAAATAATGATGGGTTACTTTCCTCATCACATGATGGGTTGGGTTATTTTCGTTGTAACTCGTAGTTTTGTCCCGATTACTCACGTTTAGAGTGTGAATGAGAAAATGGATTTTAGCTCCCTGACTGCCATGCCAGCGGCTCAATTTAGCCACTCCACGCTTCAAGAGAGCAACGTGGTCATTGTCCGGAGCGGACATTGTCATGATCATCGAGCCAATCATTAAAAGAGGCCACGTATTCCTTTTACGATTGAGGATCGTACGGTTTATTATTCTCTCTGGAATAATCATAAGACATGTTGTCGAACAAGAGCTAACTGGCATACTATAGGGCATTAAATGCCTGGTTAGGTTCACGTGTTAAAGAGCTAATGGGGCGCATGTAGCCCGGCATTTAATGCCCTATAGTATGTCCGTTAGCTCTTACCCATGTTGTAGCTCACTTGAAAACCGTGCTGGCTTTGTTCCAAAAGCACTTTTTGGCAAACCAAACAATCCTTATGGCCTCTACCGAGGCCGAGGAATTGCTGGGATAGTTTGTCTATTGAGGCCGAGGAATTGCTAGGATAGTGAAAAGTGTTGGAATCTGGGTCAAAAATTTTTCAGAAAATCTTGTAGAGTCAGTGTTTGAATAATGTTGGTGAAAATAGATTCAGCACCATCAAAAAACTCTAAAATAGTTAAAATTTTGAAGTTTAATATCTATAACTTAGATTTACAAAAATCCTTACCAATTTTTTTCTAAATATAATAAAAATTTCCGTAATTTTCCAAAATTCATCCTACCTAAAATAGCGCCATTATTATTAGTTTTTCATATTCATGCTCTCCATCGATAATGTGAAAATTGCATTGTCCCGAGTTATTTCAAAGACACGCGGCCTCTGTAATTATTACGGGTTTCGGTGTTTCAAATTCCAACTGCTTTTGGTCAGTACCCATGGAGAAGATATTTTTCTACTGCCTAGACTCAACGACGGTAAGGAGTTTAAGGAGTTTATGTAAATATTGTCCTAAAATTTGGTAACGATTTTTGTAAATTTAATTATTTTTGTTAAATTTCAATTTTTTAAATATTTTTGATCATATTAAATTTATTTCCATAATCAAAAATAAAATTGAATCATCAAAAATAAAATTGAAACATTGTTTTTCTCCGCCGCCAGGACTCCTTCCGCGTGAATCGTGCCTATACTCCTTACGTTACTCTCACCCGCGATTTGGCAATCAACCCAGCTATACACACATATATATATATCCTAGCCTGCGCCCACTTACCATCCATTACTGTAAGATTTATACATATTAATCTTAGCCTGCGCTCACTTGTTACCATCCATTATTGTAAGACTTTTGCTTGACCCAGTAATCGGTTCATGGCAATGGGGAAGGGTTATTCACTGCTTTGCCCATTCTTTTTGGTTTTACTTATTCGTGTTTTGCAAGCTTCTCATCATGAGTGGGATGAAGCTACTTTGTCGAGTCTCAGAGTATCAAAATCCAGTTCCCTGGCGGCTCACAAAGCATCAAAACCCGGTTCCTTGGCGCCCAGAGAAACTTATAGAACAGCGTATCATTTTCAGCCCGTTAAACATTGGATGAATGGTATATAATTTTATTTGTTTTGTATGTTTTTATTTTTTCCATCTGCAGAAATTTTAATCATGAACTTGGGATTTCCTGTCACTAATGTGTCTGGACTCTGATTGTGCGTGCATGATGGGCGTTGCGGCAAATTACTCTGAAGATCCAAATGGTGAGTATAAGAAATGAATTTCAAAATGACGTGAAAGCTGCGTTTTCCCTGAACAAGCTACTATTTTACCTAGGATGTAATGAAAATGTGTGTCCTTTGCCTTGGGAAGCAAGTGTGGATTAGAGCAGGCTTGATATGCCTGATCTGCTGTAGATGCCAGGAAGAGGATTTTATGTGACAGATAATTAAATAACTTGCACTGTAATGATTTTGAATCGCAGCGCCATTGTTCTACAAGGGCTACTATCATCTGTTCTACCAATATAATCCCAAGTCGGTTGTGTGGGGACTCATCATGTGGGGGCATGCAGTTTCAAGAGATCTGGTAAATTGGGTACACTTGGCTGGTGCAACTATATACCCTGATGAATGGTATGATGCCAGTGGAGCCTGGTCTGGATCTGCCACTTTCCTACACAAAGGGGGCCCTCCCGTAATCTTATACACAGGATGCAACAATGCCTCGGAACAAGTTCAAGCCATGGCTGTTCCCAAGGACCCATCGGATCCTTTGCTGCGGGAGTGGAAGAAGATCCCGCAGAATCCCATCATGCTGCCTATTGGCATCAACGCCAGTTCCTTTAGAGATCCAACGACGGCATGGTTGGGATCAGACCAAAGATGGCGAGTCCTGGTGGGCGGCAAAAGGGATAAGAATAAAGTGGGAATGGCATTGCTGTACAGAAGCAAAGATTTCGTTAAATGGGTGAAAGCCAAACATCCGCTGCACTCGGCCAGGCATACTGGAATGTGGGAGTGCCCGGATTTCTACCCGGTGTCCCTCTATGGCAGCCATGGCCTTGACACCTCAACCACGGGTCCCTCTGTGAAGCACGTTCTCAAGAACAGTTTAGACAATACCAAAGTGGACTACTATACAGTGGGCCATTACTTGCCTCAGTTGGACAGATATCTCCCCGACAATGGATCTGTCGAGGGCCCCAATGGTCTGAGGTATGACTACGGTAAATTCTATGCGTCCAAGACCTTTTTCGACGATAACAAGTCCCGTAGGATTCTGTGGGGTTGGATCAACGAATCCGACAGCTTGGTGGATGATCTCAACAAAGGATGGGCTTCCCTTCAGGTATCTATATTATCCTAATTCTTACCTGATCTGCTCTGTTTCTGCTTGGTGCATCATACTACTAGGTGCTGTTTGATGTGCAGGCGATTCCTAGGGTTGTGCGGCTTGATCCTCTTACCAGGAGAAGCCTCGTTCAGTGGCCAGTGTCAGAGCTTGAATCTTTGCGCGAGCACAATATAAGGAAGGACCACGTTGTTTTGGAAAGAGAATCGGTAATGAAGGTGGAGGGATTCAACTCAGGAGCGGCGCAGGTAATAGACATTACGAAAATTAATATCTAATTAGATATTGTTAAGATTATAAGAATGCATATATGTGTGTGTCGGATTGCATTGAAGAATGCGATTAATATAAGCACATTATATGCATACGTGATTGCATTGCATTGCAGGTGGACGTGGAGGTAGAGTTTGAGTTGGGAGGCGACTATGAAACAGTGGAGGAGTTGGAGGGAATGACAGCTCAAAGCTTGTGCAGTCGCGGGGGGAACAACAATACGAGGGGATTCGGGTTGATGGTGTTGGCATCTGATGATCTCAAAGAGAGGAGCGCTGTCTTCTTCAAGACTTTCAAGGGCAGACTTAATGGCAATGTCCACAGAAAGGTGGCCTTGTGCGTGGATCAGAGCAGGTGCAGCAGGCCTATATTTAATATCAAAATTATTGATCATATATTAACTGATCAGGCCTATATTTAATAACAAATTTCACTTAATTCTAATTGTAATTTGAATGAAAATATAATGTGCTGAGGTCAGGTCCACGCTGCAACTGGATGTGGATAAGACGAGCTATGGAGGATTTGTGAGCGTAACGCCCCACCAACGGTCGCTATCGCTTAGAGTATTGGTAAGAACTGTGTAGCCAATTTTCAATCAAAGCTGAGGTTAACATTAATGGAATTGGAGTGGAGGGATTGAAGGTTGATTACTATTGATGTGTGGGCAGGTTGATCACTCAATCGTGGAGAGTTTTGCAGAGGGAGGGAGAACATGCATTACGTCGAGGAGTTATCCCACGCTGGCGGTTAATGAGAAAGCTCATCTCTTCGTCTTTAATTATAAAGAATCGGCCCTCCTCCTCCATCGACTCTCCGCCTGGCATATGAAAACTGCCACCCAAGTATACCAATCCAAGTGAAGTGAATTGTGATGTGGTTGTTTCTCTGTCAAGAGTTGTGCCAAATTCACCTTAGTGCAACCGCCTGGCCTTGGCTTGTGATTGTGTGATCACAATTTTCTTATATTACCGACCTATGTTACATGATCAGAATAGGAAAATAAATAATGTTTTAGGGCAGTCAATGATATCATCGTCTGCATGGCATGGCATACTGGATCGTGATGTGGATGTTTCCAGCTCGATATGGTGTGTTCATGTGGATTATAATTATGATTTATGGTGTTTTCATGTGGATTATAATATGATTTATGATGTGGATTTGGTGTTTTTATGTGGATTATAATTCTGATTTGGATTTGGTGTTTTTATGTGGATTATAATTCTGATTTGGATTTGGTGTTTTCATGTGCATTATAATTAGGATTCATGGCTTATGGGTCACAATGCTGATTTAGAGATAATAGTGGTGGTTTCATTTCGAAACCAGATATATTTTTTCACATTTAATTTTATATAAATATAAATTAGGTAATGTATAAGGGTTAAATGTGTTAGTTTGAGAACTTATCTATGGTTTCCAAGTCTCAAAAGCATTAGTCTAATTGTTATGTCTTTCATTTCATTCCCTCATAAATGTCATGGTCCTCAGATTAGTTTGTGGTAGTTTTTGTGATAGGAGACTAGTTTTATCCATATTTCTCTTTCCCAACATTCTCATGTGTGGTGGATTCATAACTCTTTCATGGGCATTAATATTGAGAGGTATCTTTTAGGTCTCATGTCCATTTATTTCATCTCCAGCCCACTATTATGAAGGTCTTCTTACCTATCTATGTTGTGAAATACCTCCCATTTGCTCGCTCTTACTTCTGATCGAAGCCCAAAGACGCCATACATTGGCCATGTGTGGTGGTTCTACACCATTTCCCTGGATGTCAATGCCATGAAGCCTCAATCAAGGCCTAAGGCCATTGATTTCATCCCTCTACCATTGTCATGGCGTTGATAAATGTATGTGCTGCACACTACCTCCCAGTGGCATGCTATTCATAATGGGGGGCTAAAGATTCCCTACAATAGCCACATGTTGTAGTTTGATGCCTCATTTATGGACCTACAACCAAAGGATCTTTTCTTTTTTAAACCATGGAAAATTAGCCCACTTGCGAATATTAGCCCCTAAAATTTTCCATGGTTTTGAGGCCTCACTCATCATTTTCAAGTTGAAGAATACCACTTAACAATGTTCATTTTCCCATGTTGTGATTTGAGATCATGTTGATGGCTTTTGGGTTGGAGAATTTCAGAGAGTCCATGTGTCCTAGTTCCAAGCATGTTTCATTGTGCTTAAGCATCAAAGGGTTTATTTAGGGACTATATACTATCAATGACATTTCTATATGAGGAGAAGTTCATGACCATCAAGGTTGTGAGTTTTGTTGTCAAGCATATTACATATTTGTTACAACGTATATGCATTATTTGGATATAAAAAAATGCATTGTGTTCATATTCAAACCCTTTTCTTTTCACTCAAAGAAAAAGCAATTCTACATTTGCATGAAAAATATTGTTTTGTTACTCTATTTAAATTTTGATGTGGATGTGGATGTGGGTGTTTCTCTATTTAGATTTGATGTTTCAATGTTGAAATTATGACTTATGAATCACAATTTTAATGTGATTGTGCCATAATGATATAGTGGTCTCATGCTAGTCTTATATTTTACAATAATGACATAGTGGTTGTGATCATCTTATATTTTGTCATCAAACCCAATCAAGCATCTATATGGTGTGCAATACATCCTAACGATAATATTACTCATAGTGAGAGGTGTAAAATCCCCCAAAATTTTCATGTTTCGTGGGTTGAAGCCTCATTTATGACCCTTAAATTTCAATAGAAACTTTCAAGGCAAGGGGTCCTCAATTTTAGTGTCCCTAGATCATTTTTATAATCCATGGTGTGTAATACTGCTTAACAATGTTCATTTTCTGATGCGGTGATTTGAGATTTTGTTGATAGCCTTTGCGCTAGAGAATCCTAAAGAGTTCATGTATCTTAGTTCCAAGCATGTTTCATTGTGCTCGAGCCTCAAAGGGTAGATTTAGGCACTATATACTATGAGTGTCATTTGTGTATGAGGAAGATTTATGACCATCAAAATTGTGAAAGATTTATGACCATCAAAATTGTGAACCATTGACCAATTGGACCAAATAATATTAATAAAATAATAGTAAGAAATAAATAAGCACGATGGAAATTTTGGGTTTCTCTTCATCAATAGTTTGAGAGCTCACACGAGTTTGCACACGAGTTTGCAAGTAAGGATTTTCAGGTGAGATCCTTAGCTTCTCTTCGGTGGGATTTGATGTCTCACCCTAGAAGGCAACCCAACTTCGGTGGTCCTCCGATCACCCTAGCTGGCAACCCACCAACTTCGGTGGTCCTCCGATCACCCTACCTGGCCTAACGTATTTTATTTTATTTTAATCTAGAGAGGGTTTTTGGGCATCATCTGTTTACTCGGTCACGAGTGTCAGTTTAAATTGCCTCTGCAGGATTATCTATGATCAAAGGGAAGCGCATCAACAGATAGATTCAGTTTCTGCCAGACGTCAGAAGGGAGAATAACCCAGCATTCTGATCGAAGCAAGAGGGACGAGTCTCAGCCAGCTGATTAAATTAGCGATCCATCTCCACGGCTAGTGAACGACCTCTTCTGTTCGTGTGGCGCAGAAAGGAAATCGGCATCACGAAGGGAGAGGAGCTGCCTATGTCCGCAACTGGAGAACATTATGCTCCGCTGAAAGTCCGCAGTTGGAAATCGTGGGGTCTGTTGGAGCCGTAGTCGAATATTGGAGTTGAACTGGACGAGGGTGCCAAATAACGTGTTTCAAGAAAGCGCAGATCAGGATGGGAGCGTGGCACACAAGGGAAAGAGGGGGCCACGAACCTTGATGGGGGGCAACCGATTTAGTCTTGGAGAAGCAACACGCCAATAAAGAAATCCCCCACTGCGTCACCCGTGGTAAAAATGGCCAGTGAATCGTCTATTCTGTGTTATCCAGGCTGCTTATATCTATGGTGGCTCTTGTTTATTTTGTAATGCACCCAAAATATGGCTGGAGCTATTTTCAATGATGAAATGGATTCCCTTTGACTCAATTTGTGCAAGTGTTGGGTACATTGTTTGCTAGAATTTTCAATTCTCTAAATGTTAGCTAAAGGTTTAATTACAGTGTCATATTTAATTACAGTGGTATGACAGCCACTATCTTGGCCAGCTGTGGGATGCCAAGAAGGGTGAAACAAAAAAGGATATGAATGGGAAGGGAAAAAAACGCTGGAAGTCAAGGTAAAAACAATGACCAAGGAGAGTCAGAAGAAGAAAAACCAATGGGTGATCAGGAAAGTTCTAAACTTGTAGATGCATTACAAAAGATTGCCGCCACTCAAGATACCATTATGGAACTTCTTAAACTACAGATGGGGCAAAGTAATGTGCAAAGCAATAATGGGGAAGGCGGTTCTCATTCCGGAGGGGATGGTCCATCACATGAACCGGTCAACATACGGAGCAGAAATCCATCACAAGAGCATACCGACGCTCGGAGCAGCCCTTTCAACCGACCAATCATACCGTTATTCTGGATGATTTCTCCAAAGAGCAAGATTCTCTTTCACCAATTGCATAAACAATTACAACTTAGATGAAGGAGTGTTACGTTGCTTCCCAATGTTAAAGCTACCTTAACTGTCAATGAATATTACTACATGAGGAGTAAACATCATAGGAAGACAACCACATATGGGGGCCCTTCGTCAAACAAAGATATGCAAAAGGCAGTGGGAAAGGTAACTCTTCCTTATTTCGAGGGATCAACAAAATGTTTGGCGCGGTCATGGGTGAAGAAGCTAGATACACATTTCCAACTCAATCCCATGTGTGAGAAGGATGCCACTAAATACACCACACTTCATCTTGATGGCGAAGCACACGAATGGTGAAAAAACGACATGGTCACTCTAGGGCATACATGCATCATCTCTTATATAGAAATCACACAAAGATTGATAGAAAGATTTGATAGGAAGGACCTTAAATTGTACTTTTGGGATCTTACCCAGCTCCAACAGATAGGAAGCTTGGAATCATATATCACAGAATTCTAGATACTAGTAATGGTCACCGACCTCTCAATGGCTTGGACTATTATGTTATTTATAGAAGGGTTGTCAGAACTTTTGCATTGTTGGGTCAAATCCTACCAACCCACGACCTTGCAGGATGTAATCAGAAAAGCAAGAGACATGCAAGATGGAGTACCCAAGGCCAGGTTCCTACCCAAACCAACTATCCTTCAGAAGGGGAAAGAAATCAAGGAGCAACATAGGGAGCCATCCGGGAAGAGCCAGTTGGACGATGAAACTAGGGAAGACCTCAGAAGGAGAAGGCTATGTTTCTCTTGTCAGGAACCTTGGGCACCAAGGCATCAGTGTACAAAAGGGAAGGCCCACTATATTGAAGTATTTTCTGAAAGCGAAGATGAAGATGAGCAACCAGAATCAAGTCAAGGAGAATCATGGGGCATGGGGGCAATACAAGACAAGACCCAGGAAGGGATTATTTCCTCTCTCACAGGGGTCCCACGGTATCACACTCTTCGGATCAGGGGCACTATACAGGGATAGAAAGTAACTATGTTGATTGATGGAGAGGCCTCCCACAACTTCATTGATGCAAAATTTGTAGCTAGAAGGGGATTATCGACATAAGAGTTTGGGGGATTTACAATTTTGATTCCTAGAAAGGAGCATAACTGCATGCCATGCACTAAAATAGTCCCTAATATGAATCTATCAATGGGGAACTACACAATTACCGATAACTTTTTGTAGTGGATTGCCCATACTCTCATGTAGTATTAGGGGTTTAATGGCTATATTCAATCGGAACCCACACAGTAAACTATCAAGACTTGGGATTTTCATTCACAGGGCTAGATGATAAGAAGGTAATGTTGACAGGGATGCATACATATCCGCCCAAGATTGTGACATCCAATAGGATGGAGGAAGATCTTCGGCATGGGGATATTATATGGGCGGTGGAGTGTAGAATCATGGAGAAGAAATCAACAAAACAACATGAGTATCCCCCTAACATCATGGCATTGTTGCAAAAACACCAAAAGGTTTTCGGAGATATACCCCCAGGACGACCACCAAACAGGGGATTCGAGCACATCATTGAACTAGAGGAAGGGGTCCAAGATGTCATCACTACCCCTTACTGACAATCTAAATTATATAAGGATGAGATAAAGAAAGAAATCTAGGAGTTGTTGGCATTAGGACACATTTGACCAAGCTCGAGCCCTTTTGCTTCATTAGTAGTATTGGTCAAGAAGAAAGATGGATCATAAAGAATGTGCATAGATTATTGGTCTCTAGCACATCATTGAACTAGAGGAAGGGGTCCAAGATGTCATCACTACCCCTTACCGACAATCTAAATTATATAAGAATGAGATAAAGAAAGAAATTTAGGAGTTGTTGGCATTAGGACACATTTGACCAAGCTCGAGCCCTTTTGCTTCATCAGTAGTATTGGTCAAGAAGAATGATGGATCATTAAGAATGTGCATAAATTATTGGTCTCTAAACAAGAAGACCATAAAGAATCGTTATCCTATCCCCGAGATCTATGCGCTAATGGATAAACTGAAAGGGGCCAAGTAATTCTCAAATATTGACCTTTGCTCAGGTTATCACCAAATCAGAGTTCGAGATCAAGACATTCCAAAAATAACTTTTAGATGCCACTATGGACACTATGAATTCCTAGTGAGTATCATTTGTGTTTGAGGAGGATTTCATGACCATTAAGATTGTGAGTTTTGTTGTCAAGCATAATGCATATTTTTCAAAGCATATACACATTATTCATATATAAAAATTCATTGACTTGGCCCATTCAAACCCCTTTATTTTCACTCCAAGACAAAATAACTCTACATTTGCATGCAAAATATCATTTTGTTCCTCTATTTATATTTGAATGGGGATATCGATGCTTCTCTATTTATATTTGGTGTTTCTATGTCGAAATAATGGCTTATGAATCACAATTTTAATGTGACTGAAAAATAATGATATAGTGTGATCATGCTACTCTTATATTTTGCGGCAATGACATCTCCATATTTAAACTATATGACACATTTTTTTCCTAAAACCCTTAATCTTCTTCTTGTTTATAATATTATATATAATGAAATAAAAATATTTATCAATTTTATTAAAATTAAATTATTGATATATTTGAAAACTATTTAATAAACATATAAATATCAATATAAATTATATACCTAAATATAAAGTGGTTTTTCATATATACATTTCTTTTTATTTATTAAGTCAATATACATAATTATAAATATGACTATGTTTTATTATTTATAAAAAAAATTATATCTATGATATATGCAAGTGTGTTAATTCATTTATAATGATGGATAATCTTGTGTAATGTGTCCAGAAATCACATGTTTCCAAATATATATATTTTTTGTTTTTAAAAAATTCAAATAGAGACGGAACTTTGAAATATAATAACTAAGTTTTTTTTCCAATAAAATATTATTAATATTAATGGCTACCTATATGAATATTTTTTAATTTTGATTATAAATGATATTAATATACAATCATTAGTACATTTTATAACATGTTAATTACTTTTTAGTATACAATCAAGTTGTTTCTTAGGTAAGAACAACTTCAAAGTAGAAAAAGAGTATTGTAGGATCTTTGGACGATCCCTGTTACATCTTTCCACAGTTCCGACAATGAATTGGGGTTACACCTCTTTCCTTTTCTGATTAATCCTTCACCAGTATTTAGAAATAGGAGGTTCGCATTCTCGAGAGAAATGTGTATCTCGTACCACTTTTCTCCTTCTGTCAGAAGACCTGTTACTTCCACTATTGCACCTTCACTTACTTGTATCTGTATATTTCTCACTACTGTTGTGTTATTGTCCAAGTTCTTCATGAATTCTAATGTTATCTCATTATCAAAACCCTATAAGCACTCAAAATACTCCATCCATCCAGCTTGAATCAAGATGTTGTGCACCTGTTCTGAACCCTGTAATTGAATAGGTTCATATTGGACTGAATGGACAGCCATTGTTATTGTTCAACATGACACAATTTTGTAGTTGTAAACAACAAAGTTCAAAATATATAATAGTAGTAATTCTGCACGGAGTATAGAGGCTCAGTGATCGTGGCATGCAATGGTAATAAGTCATTTGTCAGTGCCAACTATTTGAGACCTGACTCATCATTTTCAAGATGAAGAATACCACTTAACAATGTTCATTTTCCCATGTTGTGATTTAAGATCATGTTGATGACCTTTGAGTTGGAGCATTTTAGAGAGTCCATGTGTCCTAGTTCCAAGCATGCCTCATTGTGCTTGAGCCTCAAAGGGTTTATTTAGGGACTATGTACTATGAGTCACATTTCTATATGAGGAGGAGTTCATGACCATCAAGGTTGTGAGTTTTGTTGTCAAGCATATTACATATTTGTTACAACATATATGCATTATTTGTATATATAAAAATGCAATGTCTTCATATTCAAACCCTTTTCTTTTCACTCAAAGAAAAAATAATTCTACATTTGCATGAAAAATATTGTTTTGTTACTCTATTTAGATTTTGATGTGGATGTGGGTGTGGGTGTTTCTCTATTTAGATTTGTCATTTCAATGATGAAATTATGACTTATGAATCACAATTTTAATGTTATTGTGCAATAATGATATAGTGGTGCCATGCTAGTCTTATATTTTACAATAATGACATAGTGTTTGTACTCATCTTATATTTTGTCATCAACCCAATCAGACATGTATATGGTGTGCAATACCTCCTAACAATAATATTACTCTTAGTGATAGATGTAAGATCCCCAAAAATGTTCATGTTTCATGGTTTAAAGCCTCATTTATGACCCTCAAACTTGAGTAGAACCTTTCAAGGCACATGGCCCTTAATTTTAGTGTCCCTCGACCATTTTTATAATTCATGGTGTGTAATATCGCTTGACAATGTTCATTTTTTATGTGGTGATTGAGAATTTTTTTATGGCCTTTGAGTTGGATAATCCTAGAGGGTTCATGTATCTTACTTCCAATCATGTTTCATTGTGCTTGAGCCTCAAAGGGTCGATTTAGGCACTATATACTGTGAGTGCAATTTGTGTATGAGGAGGATTTCATGACCATCAAAGTTGTGAGGTTTGCTATCAAGCATAATGCATATTTTTCAAAGCATATACACATTATTTGCATATAAAAATTTGTTAGACATGGCCCATTCAAACCCATTTATTTTCTCTTAAGACAAAACAACTCTATATTTGCATGCAAAATATCATTTTGTTACTCTATTTATATTTGGATGGGGATGTCGATGTTTCTCTATTTATATTTGGTGTTTCCATGTTGAAATTATCACTTATAAATCACAATTTTAATGTGACTCTGAAATAATGATATATTGTGGTCATACTACTCTTATATTTTACAAGAATGACATCATTCTCCACATTTAAACTATGTAACACATTTTTTTCTCTAAACCTCTTATGTTCTTCTCTTCTTTTATAATATTATATAATAATGAAATCAAAATATTATCAATTTTATTAAAATTAAAAATTATTAATATATTTGTAAGCCAATTTAATAAAAATATAATATCAATACCATAACTTATATCTAACAACAATATAAAGTGGTTTTTCATATACACAATTTATTTTTATTTATTAATTCAATATGCATAATTATAAATATTACTATTATGTATTATTTATAAAAATAAATTATATATATGATATATGCAAGTGTGTTAATTTATTTATAATGATGGGTTACTCTTGAGTAACTTGTCCAGCAAAGCAAATCAGGTGCCTCCAAATATATTTTTTTTGTTTTTAAATTATATAAAGGTAGAACTTTGAAATATAATAAATAAGTTTTTTTTCATTACACATTTACTAATATTAATGGCTAATAATATGAATAATTTTAATTTGTTTATAAATGAGATTGATATACAATCATTAGTACATTGTATAACTTGTTGATTACTTTTTAATATGGAAAAACGTAAAACTTTGGAGAAATAAAAATAGTTCCTTACATCTAATTTTGCTTTATGAATTTGATAAAATTATGTGTGCATATAACACCGGAAGGTTATATCATATTGAATGTTGTTATTTTACTATGATGGTGTGTGCATAAACGATAATTGAGAGACAATTCACTACATTTTTATTAGTCCCTGCCCCTTCCGGGCTGCAGGGACTATAGTAATCGATTCGATTAGATAACATTAGTTTGACGTGATAATCAAGAACCATATTTTAACTTAAAACAAAGTTTCTTAACCCGACACAGAAACCAATACAATATTTTATAGTTTCTTATGCTTTTAACCAGTCAAATACATCTTCATCTTATTTGGCCTCAAAACGAGGTATACATGCTGAAAACTTAGGGTAAAATTGGCAGAAATAGCCGTGATTAGAACAATTTCACACGGTCATGAACTAATGCTATGTTTACATTAGCATTAATCTCCAATATTTAATGTTAACATTTAATCTCCAATATTTAATGTTAACATGCCAGTTTTGTTTCACGGGCATACATGGGAAGTTTAATATGATTCCTTCCGTAGCTTCCTTTTTGACATCTGGATATTTTCGACGTGTGGATCTTTCGGGCACTGCCATTTGGGTCTTTATAATAATTATATCTCCAGAGTTGGGTTTGGGTTTAATACCTTATTGTTGAGAATCCCAGGTCTCTGTCTTCATACCATTGTTAATGCTACTTGCGATTTTCCGATTTTTGTAGACTATGCCAGGCCAAACTGGTTGCCTCCGGCCGGAACTGGATCCCTGCCAATGCCTGTCAAGGTCTTGCCTCCAGCCGGAACTGGATCCCTGTCAATGCCTATCAATGCCTGTCAAGGTCTAAATCCCTGTCAATGCCTGTCAAGGTCGTCTGCGGGAACTGAGCAGCCAAGGTCGTCTGCGGGAACCGAGAAGCTTATGCCTGTCAAAGTCGAGCAACTTATGCCTGTACTGAATCTCCCACAACTCCTAGAAGTTTATGGAACCGCTTTCATATATCACTAATTTTACTCATACTTAGTGTGTTTTGCAAATTTCTTCAGATTTCAATAGAATTATTAATTTCAATTTTCCAAGTTTTTAACAAGGTTGTTCTGGTTCCCTTAAATTCTTCCAAATTCCATTAAATTTTATATAAAATACAGAAAACTCTAACCTTCATATCACCAGCTCGCCGCCCAAACTTCTGTCTTCATACCATTGTTAATACTACTGCGATTTTCCGATTTTTGTAGACTATGTCAGGCCAAACTGGTCGCCTCCGGCCAGAACTGGATTCCAGTCAATGCCTGTCAAGGTCTGGATCCGTGTCAATGCCTGTCAAGGTCTGGATCCGTGTCAATGCCTGTCAAGGTCGTCTGCGGCAACCGAGCAGCCAAGGTCATTTGCAAGAACCAAGCAACTTATGCCTGTCAAAGTCGAGCAGCTTATTCCTGTAATGAAACTCCCACAACTCTTAGAAGTTTATGGAACCGCTTTCATATATCACTAATTTTACTCATACTTAGTGTGTTTTGCAAATTTCTTTAGATTTCAATAGAATTATTAATTTCAAATTTTCTAGGTTTTAACAGGGCTGTTCTGGTTCCCTTAAATTCTTCCAAATTCCATTAAATTTTATATAAAATACAGAAAACCCTAACCTTCATATCACCAGCTCGCCGCACAAACTTCTGCTGCAAAAAATGCAAGGAGTCAATCAATCCCTTTGCCTCTGGGGCGGGCCGTCCAATCTCAGCAAATGCCTCAGGAATATGCGCGCAATCAAACCTCACAATATTGTGCCCAGCCCATACTTTGCCTGAAACCAGTAAAAACACAAGACTCCATTCAACTCGTGAAAAAGTCCTAAAATCCCTTCCAAAACATTTTGAGAAAGGAAAAACAACATCCAAATATGACGAAACTCATAAATATCGAAAACTGATAAGAGAAAAAAAAAATTCCAAGTTCTCCAGTAAACCAAAAAATTAAAAAAAATTGTGTTACCGTTCATAAAATCGTAAATTGCATCCGCAACATCTTCAAATTTTGGTGCAGTGGCCACTTCGTCACTAGAAATGCCATTACATTTGATGCTTGTTTCGGAAATCAGAGAGAGATCATCCGGTCTGATAAAAGTGCTGAGCTCTTTGAGCTCTACGAGCTTTTGGGGACAAACCAGAATAGCACCGAATTCTAGTACCTTAAACTTTTGTCCCACTCTAAGAGGTATTGTCATCTCCAAATCAAAGAAGACTATCTCAGGCCGATCCACAGCCATTAGGAATACTTCAAATTTCAGACCCTTAAATCAAAACTCTTTGGCGCCTTAAATTTCAGCCAGGATGCCTTCGTAAAACAGAAAATCCTCCATGAGTGCTAGTATCAGACGCAGTAAGAGTTTTGCAAAATGAATGAACATTGCCGTATCCTCTGAATATGTCATGCATTTCCATGGGATTTTATATGTTGTCCGCTCCAAATTTGATATTTTTTATATCTCCTATTTTTATTGTACATGTATGTTGTGTGCGAGTACAATTTCACATGCGGTCGGACACGAGGTGGAGAAGGCAGTTGAGATCCACACGTCCATTTCATTTCCCAAGAATTGCTACGTTACATCGAACTGGTGTATATATTTTTAGTATGTTTTTTTTTTGGTGTATATATTTTTAGAATGTTTATTTTATTGATGAAAGCCTAAACGCAAAACATAAAAATAGTAGTCAACATGATAGTGACTTTTTACAAATAATTATGGATGGCTGGCAAATGTGCAGGATAACATTACAGAAATTGAAATAAGGACGTACAACTCCATTTAGCAATAAAGTAATCTGCGCAAATGCTTCATCTGTCTCAGGTTCTGCCTGCAAAAAGATACAAAGGCAATGTAACTTTTGCCTTCCTGTGTAGACGGGAAAGTGCAACTATTGCATTTTAGTATGTTTTTCTTTTGGTGTATATATTTTTAGAATTTTTATTTTATCAATGAAAGCCTAAACGCAACACATAAAAATAGTAGTCAAAATGACAGTGACTTTTTACAAATAATTGTGGATGGCTGGCAAATGTGCAGGATAACATTCCAGAAACTGAAATAAGGACGTACATCTCCCTCTGGCAATAAAGTATTCTGCGCAAATACTTCATTTGTCTCAGGTTC
>APFE030213430.1:66006-76820 GCA_000404065.3 Pinus taeda | reverse complement strand
CTCATGATCTACATGTGTACTTGAAGAAGCCAAGTACACATCCCCACCTTCATTTGAGGTGGTTTTCGCCTCTGCGGAAGGAGCATCATCAAATCCCTTTCCTTTGTCAAGAGCATTAGATTTACAGTCCCTTTTGTAGTGCCCTTCCTTTCCGCATTTCCAGCACACCACCTTTACAATTTTTCTTGGAGATTTAGATCTCCCACTCAATGACTTATTTTTGTTTCTATTTTGGGACCGTCCTCGTACAGAGACAGAATCACCATTCTGTCTCTCCATATTTTTCTGTCTCATCTCCACCATCAACAAATATGAGACTATTTCATCAAACAGCAAGGTAGTTTCATTGCTAGCTATTACAATAACCAAACTATCCCACAAATCTGGTAGAGAACACAACAAACTAATGCACTTATCTTCATTTGAAATTTTGATATCAACAGACAATCACTGACTTACCACAATATTAAACGCATTCAGATGCTCTATCGTCGAGTCTCCATCTTTCATCCTCAGGTTATACAGCTTTTTCCATAGGAACAATTTATTCACCAAATACTTATATTGGTACAAAGTCCCTAACTTGTCCTACAAAACCTTCATTGTAGTTTCCCCTGATACATTCAACAATATTGAATCTGAGACACACAATCATATTGTGCTCTTTGCCTTCCGATCCAACTTCTTCCATTTTTCATCAGACACTCTCGTTGGTTTAGTACCCAGATCTACCGCAATCCACTGATCTTTAGCCACCAACAAATCCTCCATCTTGAGTTTCCACAACTCAAAACTCTGACCATTAAGTTTCTCGATCTCTATCTTTCCACTGCTCACCATCTTCTTTCACTACCAGAATTGATCCCATAGATCTTCCACTGAACAGGGTCTACCATAGGCTTGAGTGAAACCCCTCAGCAACAAAGGTGTCCCCTTGAAGCCAAAACAACTTTGATACCAAATGTAGGTTTTAACACTGTACAGAAATTACCTGCATATGAATTCTAAAACACAAAAAATAAACAATGCGAGAGCATAACACATAAAACACATATACACAGAGATTTTCCCCTAGATCTCAAAACTGAGACTACCAGCTTGATTTTTCATTATTTCCTTTCAATGTTACAATAGATATTTATACACGCCAAAGCATCCAATACCATGGACCAAAAACCATCGCGTCCAAAACCATGTGCGAAAAATCATGCACAAAACCATAGGTAGGTCCGCCCAACCTAATATAGGGTCCAAAAACAAAATTTTCCAGGGCACTGCCCCGAACCCCATAGAGTGGCGTTACCTGCACCCCTCAAACCCCCTGTGACTCCTCCCACTACGCAATTGGCACAACAAAGGGGGGGCTCCGCCCCCCTTCTAACCCCTTGGTTAACTACATGGGCTAGTCGTGGAAAGAATATAACACAACCTAACACTAACAACAAATGGGGTTTTAAAACCCTAAAATGGTAGTGTTAAATATGCTAATATAAGGTCTACAAAAAGAGAAAATAATAAGAAGCATGTGATGGTAACAAAAACTTGAAACTTAAACAAAATTACAAGATCGTACCTAATGAAAAGGATTTTTATTAAGAATATGGAAACATTACACCTATGGAGGAAAATAATGAACAAGGATCATTGTGCTATCCTCCATTGCAAGGTTCTTTTCTCCCCCTTCTGTGGCTATAGATGGATTTCCTTCTTCCTATAGTATGTTTTGAGTAGAATGGTGGTAGGGAACTCTAGTGGAGAGCTTCAAAGACAAAGGATCAAAATGTTGCATTAGAGAAAATTTGAGGTCTAAAATGGGCATAAAAACAAAAATGTAATAAAAATAAACTTTACAAGAACAAATAGGATTCAATATGATGATGTCAACCATTGGGGATGATTCACCATTTTGGTGCAAAAAGGTAAAAAGATAAAAATAAAATAAAAAATAAAAAATAAAAAAACTACTTTTTCATGTTGTATTTTCAACTTATCTCCCTATGATTTTTACTCAAATTTCAAGCAGGAGAATTTGTGGATGCATAATTTATTTTTTCATCAAAGGAGTACCCATGTTGCATACTTTTGATGGGACCCACTCTATGAAAAATAAGAAATTCATGAAAATTGTGATTGCAATCACGTTTGTCATGTATTTCACATTTTTCCTGTAGTAGGTTCCATCAAAAACTTGCAACATGGGTAATACTTGAATGTAAAATTAAATTACACATCCAACAAGTGCTCCTGCTTGAAATTTGAGTAAAATCATAAGGAGATAAGTTGAAAATATAATTTTTTATTTTTTCCCTCCGAAACTTGACGAGGTAATTAAATCTTATTTTATATTTTCCACTATTATTTTATAATATTCCTTAGGAGGCCCATTTTAGACTTCAAATTTTCTCTAATGATGATGAAATGTTCATGGTACAAAGAGTGGAGAAAAAACTCCCTATTTATAATAAAATGATGGATAAGGCTTGATCTAGTCAAATAATAAAATATTTGTGGCATGAAATCTAGGTCCAACCATTTCTAGAATTTTATTAGTTTTTAGGAGAGGAAAAGGTCAAAAAAATGCTCAATAGCATTTATTGAGATAACTAACTCAGGATATAATGATTAATTGAGTTAATTAACAAAAATGCATGAAATACATAATAAACAAAATGGGTTTATTAAATTACTTCTAAGTGACATGGTGAAATGGGTTAGAAATACCTATTAAATAATGATTTAATACATTATTTCTAAGAGAATGTTGAAAGGATTAAGGAATAATAAATAAATAAATGATTTTTTAAATTATTCATATGGAAACAGAAAATGTGGGCAAATATGTTTTTAATTATTTTCAGTGAATGGGTAAAAATATGAGAATAACATAAAATTAAATAAATTTATGGGTTATTTTCATGAGGGTAAATTAATGAAATGGAAATGACTTAGGAAAAGTAGTTCTCTAAATTATTCCCTATGGTGAAAGTGGGTTTTAATATATAAAACCCATACTACATGGGGTATTTCAATCAACCTAGTGAATTATGGCTAGGTGTTCACTTCTTAGGTGATAACAAATTGCCCCAAATGTATGTGTTAGGAGAATTATATGACCAAAATACATTGTAATTATCCTTTCACTATACACAAGAGTAGGTCATGGAGAGAAATAAAGTCACTTGTAACAACCCTCATTATTTTTCACTTGGGAAGGCATTAAAAATGTTTCATGTGTTTTATTTACGAAAAAATGGGTTGACTTAAGGGGGACAGATTCCAGAGACTGAGGAGGTTACTTGCTAGGTTGGTTTAAGTTTTCCTTGTTGCAAGAAAATTCAAATTGATTTTATGACAACCATTGAAAGTTGGTCGGTGTGCTTTTAATGGACTAGATTGCAGAGTTGATTGAACTAGAGAAGAAGGATGATGGCCATGCTGCTTTGGAAAAATAGAAAAGGTAAAAGGACTAAATTTATGGGGTAGGGGTTATGTGGGCATTTGGGAAAAATAGGGAAGTCAACCTAAAAGGAAAATAAAACAGAATGGAAAAAGGGAGGAGGCATTTGAACGATGAGAATGAAAGTAATAAAGGAAGGAACAAAAAAAATAGGCAGCATACCCACGATCAGAAAAGCAACACCATGGTGGAAAAGGAAGCAAAGAGAGAGACCACGCAAGAGAATATGGAAGGTTGATAGCAGAGAGAATCCATGTGAATTCTGAGTCAAGAGACAATGGAAGACATATGTAGCAATGTGGAGGTGTTCTACACATCGATAACACTCAAAGAAGATATACATATTGGTTGAGAAATAAAAGCATGAAAATAATTTCCTGTGGGTGAGGATAAGTCTTATATGCCTTAGGGTTGAAGGGTGGAGATGGTCTCCTCTAGGTTCCCTAGACAGCCCGGGATGGAGTCTTAGTCATTAGATTCCTGGCAAGGGAAAGTTTGTAAGTCTCATTTTTTATTTCATCTTGTTTTGATAGTGAGTTTGGCATTCCCATCATTGGGTGGAACCATTGTGTTACATGTCTTCAATGTGGAGGTGAAGCCTTTGAATCCCCTAAAATTTATTGATTGTTGATCAACTAAAGGGTGGAGGAAATAGGTCTATAGACTCCCTGTGCATTTTACTGACTACTAAATAGTTGGTGGATGGAGGTAGGAGAACATCTGGAATCCTTGTCTCAACCAGCAGTTGGTGTTTAATCAATTGATAAAAACCACCTTAGTCCTTAGAATATGGCTTGAGGATTACAAATGCAAGTAAGGACTGGCTGCAGCTTGTCTATGGTTGGGTGGAGATTCATTGTCCCAAACATATTTTCCCAAGTTTAGTTCAAGATGAGTATCTTCATATGTATCAAATTCCATGAAGTTTATGCTTGGACTATTAAGTTACTTATGTATTCTTCGCATGAATAGTTCATGGTTCTCATTAATTAAAAAGAATGAAATTTTGATAATTGGCTTCTTGTGTTAAAGGTTATGCACTAATCTCCTTTATGCAGGGAAGTCATAAATATACATGTGTGTGTGTGTATACACACACATATGCTAGTGTTGTGTGTACGGGATAAGTACAATAGTGCTACTGGTGTGAATAACACCAAGGGAAGGTGTGAAGAGTTGCTTATAGATATGGTAATTAGCCTCAAATTTGTTAAGATGAATTGATGTCCTTAATAGGAGTGTTTGGCTTAGAAGTTTCCCAGGTATGAGCTGACTACATTTAGATATCTACACACATTCATACATGTGAAATGAAATAACATAGCCATGGGCTTATGATCTTAAACCTTGAAACCTACATGTGCATAACTTTGGGATCCATTCATGTGGATGACCTATGTTTCTTTCAATACCATGTCAGAGATTTTAGCCCATGCATGCCTTTGGTTGTGTGAAAATCTCAACACTCTATCTACATGAGATTCTAAGTATGTTAAAATCTAGTATTAATTAATGCTTCAGTAGGAATGATATTATGAGGTCTATAGGACTCACTAAAATGAATGTAAAAGAATGCATGGAAGCTTTCAAACCAGTTGTTGTAATGCAAAAGGAGAATACACATAACCTATATAATACATGTGTGTGTGTGTGTGCATGTGTGTGCATGTGTTGATGGTATGGGCTTAAACCTGCCTTTCTTAGCCTAAATTGCATGTATAGTTAACCATGAGGTTAGTTGCTTACAGGAAAAAACTTATAAATAACAAGGACCCTGTACTACCAATTAGTTGTTGTCCGTTGCTGAAAGACTTGAGGTCACACACAAGTGTGATAACATATATGTGTGGGAATATATATATATATACATGAGGGCACCAAGATTACCATAAAGGCTTGTCTTGATGCATGCATTGTGTCAAAGGCCTTAGCCCTAAGGGCCAGGCTATAAAACCCATAGCACCATGTATTTCAATTGAGGGTAGAGGTGTGGGATCTTTGGACGGTAGATTTTAGCCCGTTAAATCAATGACCAACATAAATAGCATGACCCCCTCCCCCCCCCCAAGTTGACATTAGTGAGAGGGTGGGTAATACAATTGGCTATTGCCCATTGGATGGCCTAATGGATGGTGGATCATCGGGCGAGTGCTCCAGAACCATGAAATGAAAATGGGAGGTTTTATGCCAGTAGGAAGGTTATTGTACTGCTTATTGAATCTTTTGATAAATTCTAAAGTATCCTCCGTTGGATTTTTTCTTAGGGAATTAAACCCAGTGAGGAGGTACTCATGATCCCTCTTTTCTCCCCATTTATAGGTGAAAGCATTTTCCATCTCTTCCCAGGTAGTGATGGTGGCATTGGGTAGATCTTTGAACAATTGTTTGGCTTCTCCCTTGAGACTTTGTATAAAAAGTCTCATGACCACATCCAACTGATCCACCTCTAGGATGTGATCAAAAGAACTAATGGCTTCAATGTGACTCTTTGTCATGTTATCATCTTCCCCGTTGAACCTAGGCATCTTATTTAGGTGGTTTTTGGGCAATGCACTCAAAGGCTGAGCTAAATTAAGAGGTGCATATTTATTTAGCAAAAATCCTAGGAGAGCCATCTGGATTGGTGGAGGGGGATTAAAATTTTCTTGAGGAACTGGGGTCAAGACCACAGTGGTTGGAGGAGAATCAGGGTATGTCAAGGCCTTAAGATCAAGTCCTGAGTAGTGAGCAATAGTGGGCTAAGAATTGGAGGTGGAGGTGGCGAAGGCTGATGAGATAGTAGTACAAGCGGGGGGGTTTTCTCTTTCCCAACTTTCTTGGAAATTAACTTTTCTGGATCATATACAAATGGGGCTTTCTTTTGGGATGTATCGGAGTGAGTATGAGGCCTTTTAAAATCTAGGGTTATGAATGATAATGAGGGGGGTGTGGAGTCGCCAAGGTGATATGAATGCAATCATAACAGACTTTTCTCACCTACATGTAGGATGTTCAATTTTTCGTATCCGGGGGGGGGGGGGAATATTTCAATAAGATCCCCGACAATGGCACCAAACTATGTTGTCTCTCCTAGAGAAAACCTTGGATTGATTACAAGACCAGTGCCTACACACATCTAAATTTAGTGTGTCTTATATGATCCTTAAGAAATCAGAGGCATCATATGCATCTTTTACACATAGTAATTACAAATATACAAATATACATATAACAACATGGGTTGGTTCCTTCATCCAAGGACATAATCCATGTATTTTTGGTATCCTTTCACATATACAACTCATAAGAATAATGTAAAAACTAGTGGAGGCCGAGTAATCAAGGACTTACAGTTTAATCAAATTTTGCAGAATAATGAAAGAAGAGAAGGAGAATACTAGCTCATCACATAGAGATTGAAACATCAAGAGTTCTATACTTATCTGAGCTAAATATAGATAGGTGGATGTAAGAAGAGTGAATGCTATGATTTTAGAAAGCCCACATTTAAAGATATAATCTCATAATTGCATACAGACATATGTATTAACTAGTTAACACCAATGAATCTGTAAGGATATAAGAGATATTCTTGGCAGCTACAATTGCTTGAAATCAGAGAGGAATTGCAAACATGATGGAAGTTTAACAAAGAAACAACATATTGTAATACTCAAACATGGGGATCACCACTGTATCATGCATATCCAAAAAGATGTAGATCTGGAACCCATACAACTTCATAAGAACATGTAGTTTTTTCCTAGAATTGAGAACCCTTCTTCAATGTTTCTTCCTCCCTTTTATAATGAGAAGGAGGGAAAGAAAATTAGTTACAAAAAATATCTTTTAAACTAAAGTTACAGTTGTATGTATGGATGGGTGTCTTAGCGTAAATCCTCTAACTATTATAGCAGGGATATTCCTTTCTTGAAAGCAAAACAGAATAAAAATACATTGTTCAAAACAATAAAACATAATTAATCCATCAAAACTGAAATGATGGTTTTTGGAAATATCTTCATGCCACTCTTCTTTGCTGGCCTTTGGTCCTAGCGTATTCCTACTAAGTCATGGTTAGTCCTCTCTTGGATGGTTCCTGGTTTCTTTCTACCTTAATTGCCAACCCATCACTCCCCTTTTCCCTTTGTCCTACACTATCAGTGCCTCATTGAAGTGTGACAGCCAAATATCTCAGCCGCAGGCCTCTAAACACTAAAAATGGACAAAAAAGGTGGGAACTTTTAATTTTCCCCTTAGCCCCTATGCCTTCAGCCCCTTTTGTAACTTTTCACATATGACCAGGGGCTAGAACCAATGGCATAGTCCTCCGAGGACTAAGGCTCTCAGTAGCTACATGAGGGCCTTATTCCTTTGTTATCACAACCACAACCACGGAGAGGGAGACCCCTTTACCTATTTCCTTAGTGTGGGCCGACAGTCTGGATGTGAGATCTTTATGGAATATATCCTATGGAACATCACATCCGAGGGGACCTTTTTCTTGTCGCAATCGTGGTCGGGAAGGTCAATTTGGGCACATTAACCCCAACTTCCAGATCAATACTATTAGGGTCCATCAATCCCTAATTCAGTCGTTTTCATTCCCTAGTGAGGTCAATCTACATCATGATTTCCTCCCAAGAGTTCCCATGACACCATTCATCCAAAAAATTCCCCTAAGGAGATCAGCGTAGGTAGCCTTCTATCACGCTGCATTGCAATGCAAGAACTGCATTGACTTGGTGCGCTGCAGTGCACTTAGCCTTTGTTTCACCTACGCTGAGCGAGTTTCAATGAATTTTTTAAATGAATCCACTGGATTCCTCATCCAATGGATACTTCTGGAAGTTTCCAGGTTGGTTGAGCTCGCATTTGGATGAGGAAGAAGATGAATGAACCTCAATCCATTATCCCTTCCTCCATGGAACCACTTCCGAAATTTGGTAGAGCATTCATGAAGGCCATTAATGGCTTAAGCTCCTCCATTCAGCTATAAATTGACCAAGCATTCAAAGGATGGACTAGGTTGGAATTTCTTGAGCTAAGGGGATGTTGTTTGAATGAGATTAGTGATAGTATTGTAATGATGTCGAATTGGTGCTTCATGAGGAGAGAAGGGATTGAACTGGAAGGAAGACACTGAATCAAGCATGAACATTCATGGGTTGTAATCTTTCCTTTTATCAATAAGGAATTCAAATCTTTTTCCATTCATGTTCTTATATGATGTATATTATATTCTAGATTCTATGATATGTTTAATTAACAGATCTTTATTGTATTCTTTGATGGGTTTCTGTCTCGGCTTGTGTGTAGGTACTTTCCAAGAGAATTAAGTACGGAAAGGAGCGGTGAAATTAGTCAAAGGAGAGAGGGAGAAAGCAAAAGTTACAGGTTGGTTTCTTTTCCTCCTCTTATCTGTTGATTATAGAAAAGGCAGTGAATTACTTTTTCAATTGTTTCTAGACTAGCTACTAGGTCTAGAGGGTTAGGCGTTTGTAGAAACACTAAATTTGCCCAAAACAAATTGGCGACTCCACTAGGGAGCATCTTAACCCTTTTAGTAGCTTATCACCTCCTTAGACACCTTGACATACTTTACTTGTTGTAATTCAACCTTTTGCATTGAATTTTGGTCAAAATTTGAGGTTAGATGACCCTTGTGGCCTCATAGGAATCAGAGCAGGCTAGCCTTAGAGACAGTTCTATGTAGCGCAGTTAGGCCTTCTTTGACCTACACTGATTTACCTTGGAATATTTGAATTAGCATAGTTTGGCCCTCTTTGACCTATGCTGATCAATCTTGAAATCATTGAAATCAGCGCAGGCTTTAGTGAGAGATAGTGCTTTGCAGCGCAGTTAGCTCCTCTTTGACCTGCACTGATAAACCTTAGGTTAAATTCCCACCTTTGGATTGAGTTTTTTCCAAAATCATTCTGATTGCTTGCTTGTTGAATATCAATGATGTCTTATCTCTGAAAACAGTTTTTTCATCTCCTTAATCCAGCGTTACTTTGATTGGATTGATTAATGTTTCTTTAATGTTTTCTTTGTCATTATCAGTCTATAATCAAAGTTAGAATATAGTTGATTGATCTTTGTCGAAATAAAGTGTTGTAAAATCGTCTTTTCTTTCTAAAGTTGAATTGTCGTAAAGTATTCATTCATGAAAGATCGATTGATTGATGTGTGCATTTGATTTTTTTTCATTTAAAGTGTCGAAAATCTTCATTTCTTTAAAATCAAAAGTGTCGTACAATCTTCCTTTCCATCTAAAAGAAATTGTCACAAATCGTCATTTTTTATGAAAATAGTTTTGAATTGTTTGTGCATTAGTTTTTCTTATTGCATCATTCACATTAAGAGAAACCAAAAAGAAATACATGCAATTTGCATTTTATAGTTTGAGTTTGTGAATGCTTGAAAGGAATGGTTTAGGGAATTGCATTAGTTTTTGCTCTTTGTTTCTAGTTCAAAAAGTACTTGTATGCTCTTTCCCTCATAGCTAGGATTTTCATTGCTGAAATTAAATGGAAAGAGTGCTTCTCATTCTAGTTGCATTCTTAGGAATTTCAGAAAACATCTCGTGGTGAACCTTCAAAGGCAAATTTTAAGCAAGATCAACCTAAAATTTACATCAATTAATCTAATAACACATTGGAACTTAACGAAAAACATCTAGAGGTCTAGGCTAGAGACGTGTTTCAGCGTCTTTAAACCTAGTGGTTGTCGTTTTCATTGAGGTTGGGTGATTCCTCCTCTCTGATTCGATAAGTGCTAGTACAGACTTGTGCTCCTTGTACCGTTGATTATATGGAGGGAGACCCCAATAGGTTGAAATCCTTTATCCCTAGGAAGCCAAGTCTACCACCTTACCGATCTCAATGCACCGAACATAGCATTCAAGAAGATTGACTGTCGTACGTAAAGTCCTTGGTCATTTCTCTTTAATTTATCACCAAGGTGTATATTGCAGTTTTGCGATTTGTTTGGTAAACCCTCTTGTCTAAAATCTCCAGAGTAATGACTTTTGTTCCTTTTCGACTCTTTAAAAGTAAAAGGATCATCTGAGCACTTGTCCTTTTAGGTTCATTAAACATCGAAGGCAACTAGAGTCATCTTTTGCTTTTTCTCAACTCTTTAAAAATGAAAAAGAAAATTTGTGTTCCAGTGTCGTAAAAATTAATTGACCGTGGATAACATCCTCCACACTCACTCCTTAGTTGATCTAGGTTGATACATATGGTGAAAAATCCGGAGTTCACCGATAAAGGAATTCCTTTTGATGGGAATCCTAGTCCTTTTCCTCCTTTTGGAAATATTGGTGCTCCTTATATGGCTACATTGTCCCTTCCGGGATTTACCATTGGCTTGC
>APFE030213430.1:34684-65915 GCA_000404065.3 Pinus taeda | reverse complement strand
TCCTTGGTTCAAAATGTCGTGATTTCTCCGCAATCGAGTACACCTCCAACTGGACAAAATCAACCTCCAGTTGATCCTAAAGTTGACCCTTTTCCTTCTTCCTCATTTTTTTCTTCCTCCCCTTCTTCCTCTTCGCCTGGTGAAAGTATTGGTACTAGTAAGCAGGTGGCTAAGAAGAAGAAGAAAGGGAAGAAGAAGAAGAAGAAGCAAATTCAGTAGAGGGGCAACCAAGAAACCATTGCTTTGAATATAACATCTGATGATAAATCATCCATCAAGCCTCACAAAGTTCGATAACCATGAAAACTTTGTGCGGGAGACCATCTTCTTCGAAATTGCCCTGATATTCCTCAAATCTTAGAAGAATGGTCTTCTCATTCACATCATCTTGTGTCATCAACTTCTCGAGATCATGCTGGTGACACACCATCAACTACTGGTAGTAAAGATCAAAGAAATAAGGGTAAAGTTAAGTTTCCATATAGGTTATGTGAAGGGAATCACCCCATTCACCTTTGTCCCTATTTGGATGAAGCCAAAAGAGTGTTGGATAACCGTCCTGCTTCACCGCAGCGACTTCCATCTGGTTATAGGAAACTCTCCCTAAATCCTTCACTAGTTGATGAATTGACTGATCAAAATCAACCATCGGTCGAACCCACTCTCTCTAAAAGTGAATCCTATGAGTCTATACCTGACCCAAATCAAAAGGTCGAGGTAACAGTTGACCCGATTTCATCTTAAGTAAATCGTACCTTTCCCGAAGAGAGTGAATATGATACCACTCAAGGTTTTTTCATTTCTTCAGATTCAAATGAGCTTGGGGGCAGTCCTCTTGTTCCATCAAGGCAGGAGGAAAATCCTCCCGCTCTAGTAATTCAAGGGGTTAATTCTCCTGTTTCTACAGTACCCCCTCCAAGTAGTCTAGTCACTTCCTTTGATTGGAATCCACTGGCTAGATTTTGTCTTCCTTCTTATGTGCCTTTCCAGATCATAGTACAAGTTTGTAATATGATTATATCCAGCACTGTTATAGATGAAGGTGCATCCATGAGTATCCTTTCCTCAACTGTTGGGCAAGTTCTTGGTTTGCCACCACTTGTGCTTGTTACCCAAAATTTGCTAGGTTTTAACATAGGAACCAGCCAACCATTAGGGATCCTCCCTCAGTTACCTATTACTTTGGGCGGAAAAACCATTTATCTGAACGTGATGGTAGTCCCAGGACCTTTAGATTACAATTTACTTCTTGGGCGCAACTATTTTATGACATGGGAGCTATTGTTTCAACACTCTTTCGAGTGATTTGTTTCCCACATGAAGGCAGAATTGCCACTATTGACTAGCTTTCATTTCCTGGTCCAAATATGGCTTCCAGTCAACCATCTTCACTAAATGGCCCATTTATACCAATGGTATCATCCCCGCCATGTGTTAATTATGTGGCAACTTGTTCCATACCTACATCAACTGACGATCAATTCAGTGATGTTGTACATCATGTATTGGGGGCATTGGAACCAGATCTCTCCTTCATGATCACTTATGACTTGTGATTGAAATATTCAAGGATAGTTCATTGTCTTGTGACAACCTCATTAAAAAATGAAACAAGGGTCTTCGAGGATAGCTCGTTGTCTTGTGTCAACCTTGTTAAAAAATGAAACAAGGGTCTTCTAGGATAGTTCGTTGTCTTGTGTCAACCTCGTTAAAAAATGAAACAAGGGTCTTCAAGGATAGTTCGTTGTCTTATGTCAACCTCGCTAAAAAATTAAACAAGGGTCTTCCAGGATAGTTCGTTTTCTTGTATCAACCTCGTTAAAAAGAAAACAAGGGTTTGAGGATAGTTTGTTGTCTTGTGTCAACCTCGTTAAAAAATGAAACGAGGGTCTATGAGGATAGTTCCTTGTCTTGTGTCAACCTCAATAAAAAATGAAACAGAAGATATTAGGACAATTCTTTTACTGTGTCAACCTCGTTAAAAAATGAAACAGGTCCATGAGGATAATTCCCGGTCATGTGTCAACCTCGTTAAAAATGAAACAAGGAAATTGAGTAGAGTTCCTTGTCTTGTGTCAAGCTCATTAAAAATGAAACAAGGTCCCCTGGAGCAAAGTTCCAATTCGAGTCTTCGATTAGATCTCGTAAAATCCCAGTCGAGTCTTTCACTTGATCTCGTAAAAGAACCTTCATTCCATCCACTTAATAGCCATGAGTAGTCCACGTAGGTGAATGTAATGAAGCTTGGGGGGCATGCACCTAATGGTAAAGTTAAGTTTCCTGTAGGTTATGTGAAGGGCATAAACCCATTCACCTTTGTCCCTATCTAGACGAAGCCAAAAGGGTGTTGGATAACCGTCCTGCTTCACTGCAGCGACTTCCATCTGGTTACAGGAGACTCTCCCTTTCATCATGCTAGGGGCATGTAAACCAATTCAAGCATAGTTTTTGTTTGTTTTGAGCTTGTGTAAAAATGAAACTGAATCCAAGCATATTTTTTTGTTTCAAGCTTGTGTAAACATGAAACCAAATCCAAGCATAGTTCCCTATGGTTCAAGCTTGTGTAAAAATAAACCCATTTCCATTTTTTTTAACCCTCGTGATTGCCATTTTATCAGCCTCTTCCGTCAGATGAGCCTTGGTATTTTTCATCCCATCATCACCATCCCTTTGGCCGATCATACACTTTCACTTGGTTGTTTTACCCTTTTTGAGGAACAGTTGCAATGAGTGGTCTTATTAGCCAGCCTCTTTACATCAATCAACATGTTTTGAGAAGTTCCAACATCACCGGAACCAGTTGCTACCCTAGACACCACTCTTTCCTAAAAATGGAGTCCTCTTTAAACTCTTTTCAGACTCTCTAAATATAAAAGTATTGTTGAGCACTTGTCTATTCTAGCTCGTTATAGGATTGGAAACATCTCTCTTGTATTATTTTACACATTTTCAGACTTGAGAGATTATTTTACGAAAAAGAACTTATGGAGTTTCCTTTTCATCCCTTTTCAAACTCTCTAAACATGAAAAGGACTGAGTTGTCCTTGTCATTAAACTCATTAAAAGCATCAAATAGCGACAAGCTTGTCCATCTAGACAAGACCGAGTTTCACCTTCACTAGACTCATTAAAACATCAAATAGTGATGGATTCACCCGAAGGGTGGAATTATACAACAAGCATATGTTATCCTCCTCAAGCTTGATAAAAAATAAATAGGTACTGGTCAGAAATGACTGGGGAAAATGGGAAAAAGCTGAGAACACTTTATGGTAGCAGGTCGCTCTTGAACATGACACTTTCAGCTCATCACCGTGACTATGTGGGTTGGGTCATTCAACTTGGTGGTTATCACATCGTTGTTCTATCATACCATCCATCACTTTCTTTTGGGTCAATGCTACCAATTCACTTCAGTGTCGCCGATATGTTCAAGAGAAGTCATTCAGTTCAAAACTTCATCCTTTACAATACAGTAAACCTTCATTTTCATGCTTGCCATTCATAAACCTTGTGCCTTCAGTTGATGTTTCATCTCCAAAATCATTTACCTTGTTTCATTTCATTGATGTGGGATACATCAAGGCCCTCCTACGACGAGTCACTTCTTGTCGACATCAGCACATCATCCAAGAAGTTGACTTAGAAACACCCCTTCATTACCTTGAGGCTTGCATACATCAATGGTAGGTTTCTCACTTCCACCGATAGGTTGACATCAATGGTCTTCGACCGAAAGACTTCGTATGGTGTTCGACATCAAATCATTTATTCACACCATGCGAAATGTACTGCAGTACCTTGAGGGTCATTATCATTACCAGTGATTCTTCTCGCGTTTGTTAATGGCTTACATCATTGGCTGGTAATCAGACGATGTCTCTCCATGTTTGACTTCAGATCATCTATTCACATGGTTAGACTTTTACATTGAGTGAATATTGAACAAGATTGAAGACCCCGGATCTAGTTTCATCCATTCGGGCTGCGACATATTTTTAGGAGTACTATATCAAATGTACAAATGTCCTTACATTCATGGTCATCCATTCATGGGTCTATATATGTAGACGACTATATTTGTACATGTGATGAAAGTTTATAAGCTGAGAATGGGCATGCCTTCCCTCGGCTAGTTTGTGAGGAAAAATCAAATTATCATGATATTTGTATTGTAACTGATGCAGGTCACCTTCCACTTCGAAACCTTCTCTAAAAAAGATAAATCATCTCACTCGACATGTTTATTTTCAACTTCATGCTTTAGGGGGAAACATAATTAATCCATTAATCAAAATAGAATAACAATACATTGATCCAAACAATAAAACAGAATTACTCCATCAAAACTGAAATGATGGTTTTTGGAAATATCTTCATGCCACTCTTCTTTGTTGGCCTTTGGTCCTAGCGTGTTCCTACAAAGTCATGGTCAATCCTCTCTTGGATAGTTCCTGGTCACTGTCTGCCTTAACTACCACCCCATCACTCCCCTTTTCCCTTTGTCCTGCACTATCAGTGCCTCACTGAAGTGTGACAGCCAAATCTCTCAGCCGCAGGCCTTTAAACACTAAAAACAGAAAAAACAGGTGGGCACTTTTAATTTTCTCCTTAGCCCCTATGCTTTTAGCCCCTTTTGTAACTTTTCGCATATGACTGGGGGCTAGAACCAAGGGCATAGTCCTTTGAGGACTAAGGGGCTCAGTAGCTCCATGAGGGCCTTATTCCTTTGTTATCGCAACTGCAACCATGGAGAGGGAGACCCCTTTACCTATTTTCTTAGTGTGGGCTGACAGTTTGGACGCGAGATCTTTATGGAATATATCCTATGGAACATCGTGTCTGAGGGGACCTTTTTCTTATCGCAATCATGGTCAGGAAGGAGATTGAGCACGAGAAAGCTTTACTTTGCGTGATCACTAATTGTGATGGGTGATTTCATTGCTGGCGTCATCACTTCCACATGTCACCCTATGAGTTGTGCCACGTGGCACTTGGAAACAGCCCCATTCGACCCCTGAAAAAATCCAAAAACAAGTGACACATGTCCACCTCCACGTAATCATCCATACTTTCCATGTCATCGCTAATGTCAGTTGTCATGTCATCTCAGTGGACCAATCAGAGGCTACCACATGGCCCCCTGGAGGAGAGAGAAAAAGGCCCCCCGAGCCTTGATTTTTCATGCTTTCCTTTGTATTCGATTTTCACAACCCCCTGGCAATGCACTGCTTTATCTCAATATCGGTGGTTTGCAAGTCTTTTTAAGTTGAAACCGTGTTGATCCGTTGATCGTTGATGCCACGTGGAGGAGAGAGAAATGGGGTCGCGCACCTTGGTTTTGTCAAGAATTTCCTTTGTTAAATTTTTCATCCCTTCCTTGGAACTTTAACACTGCATCACAATATCGGCTCCCTACGCAGTTTTGGCACTTAAAACCCCGCCAATCACCGATGAATACAGAGCCTTGATCTGCCGACTACCGATGTGATATCGGCAATCGAAGAATCGCTATTTCTACTTCCCCCAGTTCCCTTTACCTGCCAGCAAGCTCTATTTGCGATTCTGATCAGGCTCGGACCTCTGATTGCATTTTTTCTTCTACACTCAGTCCTTTTTCTATATCAGCTAGGATTTTCCAAGGTAGTCTTCAAAATGCTTTATCTTCTACTCCAAGAGTCCATTTTTGTACTTCCATATACCATTGGAAATATTTTTCTGAGCACTTGGAAATGTGGAAGGTCTAGTTAAGCTCTGCTGGCTTATGTGGCCTAAAAATAACTTTAACTTCACTTCTCTCGGGATATCTTGACCAATTGAAACCCATAATGTAGTGAGTGACAACATACCACTTGCACATTAGTAATGCTTAGGGAAGTAGGATGATTGGTAGTTAAATCAATACCAACAAATGAAAGTTTATCGATAGTCGTAATCCTTCCATCGTGTGGGAAGCACATCACTCAAAAGAGTGTGGACACAAAAGTGTCCATAGCATAAACATGGTCTCGCCCCAGGAGAAAATTGAAGTCCAAAGGGCCCATGACAACCATAACATCAATACATACATTTTTTCCTCCCAAGGTAATAGGAAATTGAGGAAGGATCCCTAAGGGTTGACTGACTTTTTTGTTAAAAGCTAACAAATTTGGAACGGAGGACACAATTTGTGGGGAACCCAAAGCTTGTCAAGCAATGGAGGATAGAATACTAACAAAATCTCCCTCGTTTATAATAGTGTGATGGATGTTCTTATCATAAGCCTTTACCATTATCTTAAAAGGCATGTAATAAGGGAGACGAGGTTCTATCAATCGACTCCAATCAAATCCCATGGCTTATTTTCTTAGAGGGGGTTTCGCGGGAATGGGAAAAATGCCCCCTTGTCCAGTAGAATTAGAAGAAAAAATAAGAACCTGAGTAGTACGAAGTTCACTCTCTATAGGAAAGGTATGATCAACTTAAGGTGGAACTGAGTAGACCATTTTCTCAACCAATGGTTGGTCAGGAAAGAACTCATGGGATTCACGTTCAGAGAGAGCGAGATTGATTGGATTTGAATTCTGATCAATCTTTTCATCAACTAGTGGAGGATTGGGAGAAAGCTTTTGGTAACCAGTTTGAATTCATGCCTAAGAAGCTGTAAGGTTTTCCAACACTTTTTAGGCTTCATCCATATAAGGAAAAAGGTGAATAGGATGATTCCATTAACATAAATTACAGGGAAATTTGATTTTACCCTTTTTCCCATGGACCTTACTATCACTAGTTGAGGATTTGTCACTAGCATGATCTCCAAAAGCTAACAAAAAAGGCCAATGTGAGCCTGTGGACCACACTTCTAATACCTTGGGAATATCAGGACAATCTCTAAGAAGGTGGTCACCCTTACATAACATGAAAGGGAATTTAACTTTACAGGGCTAATTGGAAGATCTATCCATACTAGTTGTGTTTGTAGCAATGTTTGCTTGGCTTTCCCTTGCTTATTTTGCTTCTTCTTCTTCATCATCCTTTTCTTCTGCTTCTTAGCTTCCTGGTTACTAGAAGCAAGACTTTCACACAACGAAGAGGAAGAAAGGGATGGATAAACTATAGGTGAATAAGGAAAAGGATCAACTTTAGGACCAACATGAGGTTGATGTTGTTCAGGTGGAGGAGAAATCGGTTGAGAAATAGTTTGGACGTTTAGAACCATAGGGGTCGAAAATAACCAAACTAGCAAACCAATGGTAAATCCAGGAAGGGACAATGTTTCCATATAAGGAGCACCAATATTTCCAAAAGAAGGAAAAGGACTAGGATTTTCTGTCAAAGGTGTTCCCTTGATTGGTAGACTCTAGAATTGTTTCCACTACTCTCAATCTAAGATCCACTAAGGAGTTTTTCCATGGGGAGGATGTTGTTCTGTGGTCAATTAATTGATTTTAGAAATTAAAGACAAAAAAACCAAAGGGGTAACTGGGCATAAAGGTTTACCAAGCAACTGTGAAATGCAATATACATCTTGGTGAACCAAGGAATTAACGTACGGAATCCAAACTCCCTAAATGTTGTGTTCATTGTATCACGACATACAAGGAGGTAGACTTGGTTACCTATGGATGGATAGAAACCTATAGGGGATTCCAAAAATATACTCTAAGATAGGTGGGAGTGCAGTCTGTAGTAGTGTTGTCTAATGCGTAACCATTTGATGAGAGTGTTCCCATATACTTTTCATGCGTGGAGTGTCGTCCAATATACCTAAAGGTACGTGGAGTACGATCCTATACACTTACATACGTGGAATGAGATATCATCCCCAGGATGCAATGCTGGAAAAAAAAAAGATAGCTCCTACGTTTGGCAACACCAGAACACATCCCTAACTTAGAAATCTAAGTTTTTGCATTAATATTACAAATGCTCCTTAGGTTGATTCAACAAATTTTACTGTTTATCTTTGATTAAGTTTCAATTTTGGACTCACCACAAATGTCACTTGAATATCCTAAAATGTGAATCTAGCATGAGAAAATAACTCTTTTCAATTTTGATGAAAGCCATCTAGTGTAGGGAAGAGGTGCAAACAATGATGCAACAATAAAATATGTAGCAGACAAGAACTTCCTAGCTAGATATTTTAATTTCATTATTCCAATTCAATTCAAATCATCAAAATATGCCAAGCCATGCAATGTAATCTATGCATGATTCCCCAGAAAACTATGCAAATGTAATCTATTCACAATTTCCTTTCTTGCTGTGAAAATGAGAATTCTAACTGTGCTAATGTGATATGTGCAAGAGAATTCTTCAAAAAAAAACACAAGAGGATTCCAATGAAATCAAACGTAATCTAAGATTTCATGAACAGAGGCTTCAAACTGAAATTGGGTGAAAATTTCGAAAATCAAAAGAGATGACACTCAAAGGAGATTAACACTCATACACAATACAGCCCCCCCCCCCCCCCCCCGGTCGATTGAGGGAAATTGGTTTTCAAAACAAGAAAAAAAAAAACATGCCAATTTCACACACAAAAACCTAGATGCAAATGCAAATGCAAAAAAAAATAAAGAAAATAAATTAAAAATAAAAAAAATCAACACACTTGATTTTTGAAATGAAGAAAACTAAGATAAAAATGTTTAATCATTTATTCAAATGCACTTTTCAAAATGGCTAAAGCAACAATTCAGCCAAACGGTCAATGACCAAATGAAATCAGTTTGCAAGCAACCAGATGATAAGAACAAAGAAAAATCAAAACCAATTCTCACCAAGGGAAATCAAACACAAATGTAAACCAAATGGAGGCTTTAGAGATACCACAAGACACTCAAGACTCAGGGAAGGTTAGATGGAAGTATGTTGATCAAAGAGACACTCAAAAAATAAGAGCAAGTTTTACGCAAAAATAGGGGCCAACACTGGTGCAGAAGAGGCACTAGTGATTTGCAACATTGGTACAAAGTGGGCCTACGTGAGGTGCAATGCTCTGACATAGGCACTGGGGAGCGTGGTCCAGAGATAGAGGATTCTGACACAAAAATTGCAAAAGAGACTCAATGAAATCACTTCCTAGGTATGTTCTTGGTTGGGTAATGTATCAATGTTCTATCAAAGAGGTAATCAAACACAATAGACAAAGGAACCAACAAGGGAATACATTGATCCCCAATATTTTCGCCAATTTGTTATGTTTGGTTTATGATTGTGGACAAAAGAAAATCCCCTAGGTTTGGTGGCTAACCTAGAACAACAAAGAGACAAGGAACCCAATTCTTTCCTTAGAGTAAATAGATAACAGAATGAAGCATACCTAGAATCCATCGCAAGATTCTATCCTTATTTAGCTTGGATGCTTCAATTCCAGCTCTGATTGCCAAAATTAGAACATACACAGTCAGATAACACAAGCCAATAAACTACGAGTTCTATGCAATACATCTAAAGAATCTATTTAATAGATCAACACAGTATTGAAATACATCAAATAACAACATCATATATAGGAAAATAGAGAATTATTTGCATTAATAATAATGGAAAGAGTTACAACCATAAATAGATGTTGATCTTGTAGAAGAGCTCCTCCAGGATGACTTGTCCTTTTCTTATCACAATGTGCACCTCCAATCACCCTAAATGCATGAAATGAAACCTCTTACAACAGCATCATAAGGGTAGAATTGCTCTCCAAAATCCAACCCCTTGCATATGGAAGGATGTAAATATATAGAGGAGTGGGGTAAGTTGGGAGTTTTTATCCAATTACCAATATAAGGTTTTAGATCCACCTTTGATGGGAGGATGGGATCAAAGGATATGGGATGGAAACTGCAAATTAGAGTAGGATAGGATATGAATGTTTTATCTGAGTTAAATGGTTGTAACAAATTCTTGAAGTTTTTGGAAGAGGAAGCTTCCATAATTCCTCTCTTTTTCCCAAATTTCTAGAACCAACACATGTGCAAAGGGGAGCAACTTGTAGGTGATCAGTGCAGGCCATAGCAGAGAAACTTGTAGGTGAATGTTGTCCAACAATAGGCTAGGGAGTGTTGGTCCTAAAACTGGCTTATATGATGTAGTTTCAGGCAGAAAATCTGGGGAATGAAAAAGGTTTGATAAGGGATTTGTGCAAGATGATGACAAGGGGGAATAGGATGTTGATTGATCCCATTAGGAGGCCTATTGATCGGATGTGACAAAATGGACTATAACAAAGATTACAGAGTAGGTGTTGTTGTCTACCACATTAGCAACTTAATAGGAAATACAAACATCAAGTTGCAATCACTTTCCCAAATCTAAGTTTTGAGGCCTACCTCATGATTTTCAAGTTGAAGAATACCACTTAAAAATGCCCATTTTCCCATGTTGTGATTTGAGATCATGTTGATGTCCTTTGAGTTAGAGAATCTTAGAGAGTTCATGTGTACTAATTCCAGGCATGTCATTGTGCTTAAACCTCAAAGTGTTGATTTAGGGACTATATACTATGAGCGGCATTTCTATATGAGGAGGAGTTCATGACCATCAAGGTTATAAGTTTTGTTGTCAAGCATATTGCATATTTGTTATAACATATATGCATTATTTGTATATAGAAATTCATACCCCTTTATTTTCACTCAAAGACAAGATAATTCTACATTTCCATGAAAATATTATTATTTTACACTATTTAGATTTGGATGTGGATGTGGATATTTCTCTATTTAGATTTGGTGTTTTGATGTTGAAATTATGACTAATGAATCACAATTTTAATGTGATTGTGCAATAATGATATAGTGGTATCATGCTACTCCTATATTTTACAATAATGACATAGTGGTTGTGCTCTTATTATATTTTGTCATCAACCCAATTAGCCATGTATATGGTGTGCAATACATCCTAAAAATAATATAATTTGTAGTGAGAGGCTTAAGATCCCCTAAAATGTTCATGTTTCATGGTTTGGGGCCTCATTTATGACTCTTAAACTTGACTAGAATATTTCAAGTTACAATCACTTCCAACACACCCACCCCACCACCCCACCCAACCCAACAAAAAAACAATGTCATAGTTATGCTACTCCATACCTCATTATAAGCATAAGAAATTGATTGATACTATTAGCTTGTGGTAGGAGATTAGTTCCATCCGCATTTCTAGTTCGAATTTAAATCTTCCCAACATTTTCATGTGTGGTGTGTGAAAATTCAGAAACCCTGAATCCTACTGCAGCAACTGATTAAGTTTCCTCTATTCGTTAAATAACTTGAATAAATTATTTATTGCATCCTATGGTAAATATTGAAACTAATACATTGCAGCCTTCAAAAATACAATATTGAAGAAGAAGAATAATTCTAGAAGAATGGAATCACATAGACATAAATAACACTGTTATTTTTGGACTAATTTCCCCGGAAAAACCCCAACTTGGGAAAACTGGTGAAGTAGTTGAGGGTTGTATTATTATGCACTAGTAAATATGAGTACAAATATATGGATGCTAAAATCTAACAATCCATACAGAGAACTTACTGACATAAGTCTAGTGATAAAAATCTCACTCTCACCAGTGTTCTGACACTAACCATGGCTCAAGATGAGCTTCTCTCTACTGCCTCTATGTAGTCCCTGAGTCAACGTACGCAGTTCTACATCACACAACTCAGAATAGCATCTCTCTCATTATATAATTAGTTGTTGTTTGGGAAATGGACTCTCTTGGCCTCTTGGGCTCCCACTCTGAATTCTAGCACTGAATCACTACTTCTCCCTAGCAAAATACAGTTCCCCTCTGAAGCACTGCGTTACCTCTCTACTTTGCGCTGCCTCTCTATGGAACTATCTGACTCTTTGTTATGCACTCATCGGACTAGAAAATATTCCTCCCAACATTACTATCCCTGCCCCTCTCTCAATACTTCAATCTTACTCGATCATCTCCGGAAACACACAGCTGTGACTCTGGAAATCGATTTCCCACCAAAATCAAATTTGTAGTCTCTCAAGTGGGTTCTCCAACCCCCGTCGAATTTATTCTTATAATCTCTCATTGAGGCATCAACAACCAAGATTAAAACATATTCGATGGCTAATATTAACTAGAACTCGATCCATGTCTTCTTCTAGAATATTCTCACCATAAATTAATTAATACCCTTTAATTAATGAGTTTTCCTAAGTCTGGAATTAGGCACCATTAAAACAAGATTAATTATTTTAATTAAGTCATATCTAGGTGGAATTTCCATAAATGACTTCTGGGTTTTGGAGAATACATGTATTCTAGGCTCTCCACCAAATTTCATGGCTAGAACACAACTGATGCTACAATAACTTACATTCCCTCTTAACAAGGAATGTGTTCTTTCGTTGCAACCCACTAAAGCAACACCCTGTCTCTGCACCTCCTCCCGTCATGTTGCTAATGTCTGGTTGTTGCTGCCCACCAATTACTGTGCAACCTTGATAAATGTTGCATCTGTGCTACTGTTGGCCCTGTTGAACTGTTACCTACACTACATCTACACTACAACTCCCTCTCCATCTATTGTTGTTGCAACTACAACAACTACAACTGAAAAGCATCCAAAATACTGAACCAATTGTGGTCAGTATGATGCATATGTCACTCGAGTCCTGATTGCTACTAGAATCTACGCTGTCACTAAAGCCTCTGCAATGTTGTTGACTCTACTCTATGCCAATTGCATTGTTTCCAACTCTACATTGTGTTGTTCAATATCTTACCACTACTAGATACTGCATTTTTCACTCTCGCACCTGACTGCACCATATGCCACTTATCCATTTTGCTACTGCATGTTATGGGCTCTCGTAGCAAGGTATTGATTCATGAGGCAGACCTCCTCAAGAATCTTTCCCATCCTATAGCTCTTTGGGGCTACAAAAAAAATCCACCCCACCTCACTCCTATATGTATCTCGGTGATCATGGAAAACTCTTCCTCCAATCTGGAGGACAACCTATCAATCTTTGCGGATGAAGCATACTAATCCTGCTTCTCCTCGTTGTCCTTCTTTCTGAGAGGATATTGAGTGTTGTAGTGGTCAATATCACCACATCTGAAGCATTTCACCTTGGAAATGTCCTTCTTGCTTCTGCACTACTCCTACTACCGCTTTGATGCAAGGGCCACATTCTCCTCTCCCTTTACTTGCTTTGTCCCACTATAATACTGCTACCAGTGATGGTGGCCATCACCAAATCTCATCTCACTCCTCCTATTGCTGATTAGCCCACGTATGATCCCATTCTGGCAACTTTTATCTGCCCATAATACTCTGGACAAAGACCTACCATTCTTCGAAAACGTGGTTTAGAGAAAACAACACCAATTCTGTAGGTTGAGGCATTGACCCTACTTCCGATAATCGGCCTTGAATATCCTGAATCCTAGTGAGGAAGGGGTATATGCGCTCCCCTTTTTGCATCCTTTTTCATCTCAGCTTCTCCTCAAGATACATGTTCCATTTCTCGGAAGATCCCTCGTATAGCGTAGCAATTTATGCCCACATTTATTGGGCAATATCTTTGCCAGCTATGTGAGACACCACATGATCTCGCACACCATCAAGAATCAACCTCTTTGCTTTCACCATCTCCTTTGTGTAGGCCTTCAGTGGATCTACATCTACAGTTACATCTACCACACTATCAATGTAAGCTTTAAGATCATACTCATCTAGAAGACAGGAAATTATTGCCTTCCTAGATCACATAGTTGGAGGTTCCCTCCATTCGATCTTGATCTCTCAGCCCTACTAATGTCATCTCTGCAAAAATGTCGAATTCCTCCTCTTCTCCTCTGCGTAGCTACTGACTGGATTTTCACTCTCCCTGTTGGAGTGGGAAAATATGCTCACAACTATTGCTACTCTGCTAGGAAAAATCTAACTTATGGGCTAGAAGTTCCCTGAGGAAAGAATTCCCTCAGTGTGTTCTCTTCCTTCCTCATAATGCTACTTTACACTAGAAAATTGTTGCAAAATAATTTCGTCTCAGATGAATATCTGCTCTGCAAGTATAATATTGCATCTCCCTCTGCCTCTAGTAAGATTTGATCTGGAAAATATAATTTATTTTTTGACTCAGAGATATAAATTTTCCTAAAAAATTGACCCTCTTAACCCAAGGACTGCACTGCCTCTTGAGGGTTTCGAACTTCTGCCTCTATAGAGATTCAAAATTCCTCCTTCCTTCTACTACTGAGCTCTTTGGCTTATGACATTTTCTCTGATACTATTGTGAAAATTCTGAAACCCCGAATCCTACTGCAGTAACTGATTATGTTTCTTCTATTTTTTAAATAACTCAAACAAATTATTTAATTCATCCTATGGTAAATATCAAAACTAGTACACTGTAGCCTTCACAAATAAAATACTACAGAAGAAAAATAATGTTGGAAGAATGGAATCAAACACATAAATAACATTGTTACTTTTGGAGCAATGTGCCTGGAAAAAACCCAACTTGGGAAAACCGATGCAACAGCTGAGGGTTGTATTATTATGAAGTAGTAAGTTTGAGTACAAATCTATGGATGCTCAAATCTAGCAATCCATATATAGAATGACTCACAAAATTCTAGTGAGAAAAATCTCACTCTCACCGGTGATCTAACACTGAACTTGGCTCAAGATGAGTTGCTCTCTGCTGCCTCTGTGTCAGCATATGCAGTTTTGCATCACACAACTCGGATCAATGTCTCTCTCGTTAACTGATCAGTTATTGTCTGGGAAATGGACTCTCCTAGCCTCTGGGCTCCCACTCCAACTTCTGGCACTAAATTACTGCTCCTCCCCAGCAAAATACGACTTCCCCTTTGAAGCACTGCACTGCCTCTCTGTGGAACTCTCTATCTCTTTGTTGTGCACTCACCAAATTCGAAAATATTCCTCTCGACCTTACTATCCCTACCCCTCTCTAACTGCTTTGATCTTACTGAATCACCTCCAGCAACACATAGTTGCTACTCTGGAAATCAATTTCCCAGCAAAATCGAATATCTGGTGTCTCAAGTGTGTTCTCCAACCCCCATCAAATTTTCTTCTTATAATCTCTCTTTGAGACATCAACGGCCAAGATTAAAACATAATCGATGGCTAATATTAACTAGAACTCGATCCATGTCTTCTTATAGAAGACTCACTATGACTTAATTAATACACTTTAATTAATCAGTTTTCCTAAGTTTAGACTTAGGAACCATTAAAAACAAATTAATCATTTTAATTAAGTCATCTCTATGTGGAATTTCCATAAACGATTTCTGGGATTTGGAGAATACATGTATTCTAGCCTCTCCACCAAATTTTGTGGCTAGAACAAAACCGATGCTACAAAACATAACACTCCCTCTTAGCGAGGAATGTGTTCTAGCTCTCCAACCCACTGAAGCAACAACCTATCTCTGCACCACCTCCTGTCACGTTGTTGATGTCTAGATGTTGACGCCCACTAACTACTATGCAACTCTGATAAACATTGCATCCATGTTACTACTAGCCCTGTTGAATTGTTGCCTATACTACATCTGCACTGTAACTCCCTCTCCATCTATTGTTGTTGCAACTGCAATAATTGCAACTGAAAATCATCCAAAATACTAAACCAACTATGGTTAGTATGATGCATCTGTCACCCAAGTCCTGACTGTTGCTAGACTCTGTGTTATCACTGAAGCCTCAGCACTTCTTTTGAGTCTACTCTGTTCCAATTGCACTAATGCCAACTCTGCACTGTTTTGCTCAGTATTTGACCACTGCTAGCTACTACATTTGTCACTCTGGCACCTGACAACACCATATGCCACTAATTCATCCTAATATTGCATGTTATGGGATCCCATAGCAAGATATTGATTCATGAGGTGGACCTCCTCAAAAATCTTTCCCATTTTGTAGCTCTCTGGGGCTTTAAAACCAAATCACCACTCCTCACTCCTGGAGATATCTCGGTGATCATGAAAAACTCTTCCTCCAATATGGAGGAAAGGCTATCAATCTCTGTAGATGCAACCTGCTAAAAATGCTTCTCCTCCTTGTCCTTCTTTCTAAGAGGACATTGAGTGCTGTAGTGGCCAAGCTCAACACATATGAATAATTTCACCTTGGAAATGCCCTTCTTCCTCATGTTCTTCTCCTACTGACCCTTTGATGCGAGGGCCACATTCTCCTCTTCCTTTACTTGTTTCATCCCACTGCTACTACTGCTACTAATGATGGTGGGCTTCACCAAATCTCATCTCATATCCTCCTGTTGCAGATCACCCCACATATGATCCCAGTTTGGCAATTCTCCTCTCCCCAAAATACTATGGAAAAAGATCTGCCATTCTTCAAAAATGTTGTTTAGAGCAAACCACACCAATTTTGTAGGTTGGGGCGCTAACCCTACTACAAATAGCTTCTCTCAGATATCCTAAAGCCTAGTGAGGAAAGGGTCTATGCGCTCCCCTTTCTGCATCCTTGTGCATCTCAGCTTCTCCTCAATATACATCTTCCACTTCTCGGAAGATCCCTCTTATAGCATAGCAGGTGCCTCCCACATCTATCGGGAAGTATCTTTGCCAGCTATGTGAGACACCATGTGATCTCGAACCCCATCGAGAATTATCCTCTTTTCTTTCACAGTCTTCTTCTTGTAGGCCTTCAACGGATCTACATTTGTGGTTATATCTACCACACTATCAATGTAAGCTTTGTGATCATACTCATCTAGAAGACAGGAAATTCTTGCCTTCCAAATCGCTTAGTTGGAGGCTCCTTCCAATCGATCCTAATCTCTCAGCTCTACTGATGCAATCTCCGCAAAAATGTTGAATTCCTCCTCTTCTCCTTTACATAGCTTCTAACTGTATTTTCACACTCCCAGCTAGAGTGGGAAAATATGCTCACACCTACTACTGCTCTGCTACGAAAAATCAAACTTCTTGGCTAGAAGTTCCATGAGGAAATAATTCCCTCATTGTGTTCTCTTCCTTCCTCCTCACGTTATTTTTCACTAGAAAACTGTTGCAAAATAACTGCGTCCCAGCTGAAGATCTGCTCTGCAAGGAAAATACTACAGCTTCCTCTACCTCTGGTAAGCTCTAATCTAGAAAATGTAATTTCTTTGTTGACTCCCTTAGAGAAATAAATTTTCCTTCAAAATTGTCCCTCTTGACCCAAAGGTTGCGCTGCTTCTTGTAGACTTCAAACATTTTCCTCTGCAGAGATTCAAAATTCCTCCTTCCTTCTGCTATTGAGCTCTCTATCTTACGATTTGTGCTATGATACCATGTGAAAATTTGAAAACCCCAAATCCTACTATAGCAAATCATTAAGTTTCTTCTATTTGTTAAATAACTTGAACAAATTATTTACTGCATCCTACGGTAAATATTGAAACTAATACATTGCAGCCTTTACAAATACAATAATGCAGAAGAAAAATAATGTTGGAAGAATGGAATCATACACACATAAATAACACTATCATCTTTTTACCAATGACCTCGGAAAAACCCAACTTGGGAAAACCAGTGCAGCAGTTGAGGGTTGTATTATTATGCAGCGATAAATCTGAGTACAAATTTATGGATTCTAAAATCTAGCAATCCATACAAAGAAATGATCGATAGAAATCTAGTGAGAAAAACCTCACTCTCACCAGTGAGCTGACACTGAACTTGGCTCAAGATGAGCTGCTCTTTGTTGCCTTTGCGCAATCCTTGTGTCAGCCTACGCAGTTCTGCTCACACAACTCGGACCAGTCTCTCTCACTAACTGATCAGATGTTGTCTAGGAAATGGACTCTCCTAGCCTCTGGGCTTCCAATCTGGCTTCTTGCACTGAATCATTGCTTCTCTCCAACAAAATATGACTTCTACTCTGAAGCTGTGTGCTTCCTCTGTGTGGAACGCTTTGTTTCTCTACTATGCACTCACCGGATTGGAAACTCTCCCTCCTGGCCTTTCTATCCCTGCCCCTCTCTCACTACTTCGATCTTACTGAATCACCTCCAGTAACACACAGTTGCTACTGTAGAAATCAATTTCCCAACAAAATTTAATTTTAGGTGTCTTAAGTGTGTTCTCCAACCCCCATTGAATTTCTTCTTATAATCTCTCGTTGAGACATCAACAGCCAATATTAAAACATAATTGATGACTAATATTAACTAGAACTTGATCCATGTCTTCTTCTATAAGATTCTCACTATGACTTAAATTAATACCCTTTAATCAATCAGTTTTCCTAAGTTTAGACTTATTCACCATTAAAAAAGATTAATTATATTAATTAAGTCATCTCTAGGTGGAATTTCCAAAAACAATTTTTGGGTTCTGGAGAATACATGTATTCTAGCCTCTCCACCAAATTTCGTGGCTAGAACAGAACCGATGCTACAAAAACTAACAGTCTTACAATTCTTCGATGTCCATTAATATTGAGAGGTATCTTTTAGGACACATGTCCATTTATTTCATCCTCCCACTATTATGAAGGTCTTGTTACCTATCTATCTTGTGAAATACATCCCACTCATTCTTACTTACTTATGGTCGAAGCCCAAAGATGCCATACGTTGGCCATATGTGGTGGTTCTAGGCTATGTCCATGGACATCAATTCCATGAAGCCTCAATCAATGCCTAAGTCCCTTGATTTCGTCCCTCTACCTTCTCATGGCCTTGTTAAATGTATGTGGTAAAAACTACCTCCTAATGACACTCCTATTCCTAATGGGTGGCTAAAGATTCCCCACAATAGAAATAGGTTGTAGTTTGATACGTCATCTATCGACCTACAACCTGAGGATCATTTTTTAAGGCCTTAGGACCTTAATTTCATCGCTTAACTAATGTCAAAGCCCAAAAGTTAATCAACGGTGGGAAATTCTTATCAAAGGTATATTTTTGCAATGTTAGTTCAAAAATTCATGTTTATGTTTATTGCACATAAGATATAGGATGCCACATATGTTAAACTTTTTTGAAAATAGACATGGAAAATAAGAGCCTGACAGTGTTGACACATGTATGACAGCTACTCTACAAAGGGAAAAGTTGAAGCTCACAAAACTTGGTCACCATCTAGATGTTGGGACTATGAGTACAATGGTGCATGTCAATGATGGGAGAGCATACAACAAGGAAAATCCAACTATGAATAATTTCTTATTGGCTCAAAAGCTACTTAAGGTGGTGGATACTTGACACTAGCTACACCACAAAAATAATAAGGATGGACATGTATTTGAATATTACAGAGTAGATGTTGTTTTCTACCACAGTAGCAACTTAATAAGCAATACGAACATCCGAAGTTGCAATCACTTTCCAAAAAAAATGGCATAGGTATGTTTTGTTGAGAAATGGAAACAAGAAATTCCAGTTTAATTTGTCCTTGAAATTCAAATTCTACTCTCATAGCAACTTAAAATAGTTAAATTAAGTTTATTAAACTTATTTAACTTAGGAAATTCGAGTTGGAATCTTTCTGTTGTCATGTGTGTGTTATCCGTACTTTGTAGGAGTCCAATATGAGTTTATTGAGAGTTGTAAAATAGAAGACTCAGTTTCATGAGTCAATTTAGTTAAATTAGTTCTCAAACTGATTGAGAGAACTAATAGTGAGTTAACAGTCAGTGGTGTCATTAATGAACTCCACCATTGCTACTCTAGTTAACTGAATATTTACTCATCAGAAACTCATGCATGTCAAATCGGAGAAAGACCCAGTTGAGACTAGAGTGAAGGGATAGTGTGCTATTTGTTTTGGATTTTTCTGAGTTGCACTGATAGTGCATGCATTCAGGAACTGACCCTTGAGGGATTGTGCAATTTTTAGAGGCTTTATTTCTCTTTAAATACAAGCTATTCTCCACAGGAATTACACATTGTAATAGAGACTTGTGAAGAGGCTAAGCTTTGGCCTTGAGCTTTCTTATGAGTTGGAGATTAAATTTGTTGAGTGTTGGGATTGTTCGTGAGAACAAGCATTGTAATTTCATCTTGATTTTTTGGATTAATACAAAACATAGTGGGTTTTTGCGTTGTGGCTTTCCCGGGATATTTATTGCGTTATGAGCCTTTGATTCTCTTCCTCTATTGATTATTGTTTGCTTGATGTTTATGGGCTTCTACTGGAAAGAGTAGAAGTATATTATTTCCTCTTGCTTTAGCAAATTGCATTAGCTTGTGGATCTACGGGATTTTCTATGGTTTAAGCAAAGTCTTTCAGTAGAAATCACATAAGAGAAATTTTTGGCCAGCACGTTTCAAACCAACAAGTGTGGTTCATCATCGAGACCAGATGAAGAGGCAGACCATGGCAAATGCTTAAATAGAGAGCAATGTAGAGACATAATTTCCAAGTAACGACTATATTTGAACAATAATATTTAAATTATGATATTAATTTATTAATATATCAAAAAGAAATATTATTAAGTAACGACAATATTAAAATGGCTAGTTTTGAAAAAAAATAATAATATTATTTTCAAAAAACTACTGTTTAATATAGCCATTACTTAATAATATTGTTTTTTGAATATATTAATAAATTAATATCATAATTTAAATATTATTGTTCAAATATAATCATTACTTGGAAATTATGTCTCTACATTGCTCTCTATTTAAGCCTTTTCCATGGTTTGCTTCTTCATCTGGTCCTGACGATGAACCACACTTGTTGGTTTGAAACGTGTTGGCCAAAAATTTATCTTATGTGATTTCTACTGAAAGACTTTGCTTAATTCATTATGGATCACAAAAGCTTGAATATAGAAATTTTCTATGGTATTAGAGCTAAGAATAGTATACTAGAGGATATTTTGAAGTTTTGAGTTTCTGGGTTACAGGTGAAAGTCGAATTTGTAATACATTCTTCAGGATCGGCATATGGTGTTCCATGGGTTGAGGCTTGAGTATGCCTTGGAAGGCATCTCGAATTTCATAGCCTCGAGGGACAAGATGGAGGTTGTGCTAGAGGACAATGGCTTGAAGGAATTTGTTGAATAATCAATTCCTAAGCCAACAACTACTGATGCACAGAACTTGGCCGAGTGGAAGAAGTGTGTGGCGAAGGCAAGGTGGATAATCCTTGAGGGAGTTCGAGATCATATTGTCTTGATTATCCATGGAAAGGAAACACTATATGTTATATGGAAAACATTAATGAACTTGTATCAAAATAGTCGTGATCAAAGGAAGTTGGCACTGAAGGATAAACTTTGTAAAATCAAGATGGAGAAAGGCAAGACGATTTGAAAGTACTTGACCAAGTTCACTCAATGTCAGGATCAACTTGGAAGTGTTGGAATCATGGTTGCTAAGAAGGATATGGTGAGCCTTTCTCTTCTTGGACTTCCAAAGAGTTGGCATAGTTATCAGGACTCTGTCAATGGTTGGGAGATGCTGCCAGATTGGGAACGACTATGGTCGGATTTGATGCAGGATGAGATCAGGAGGAACACCAGGGATGGCTCTTCATCAAAGACTAATGATGAAGAGAATTGTGCCTTAGCGATTAAATCGAGGAAGGGGAAAGGTAAAATTTCCCATTCTAAATAACATTCTTATCATGGAGGTAAGAAGAAGGACATGATGAAAGTTAAATTCTTTCATTGTCACAAGATGGGATACTTTGCTACAAATTGTCCATTGAATAAGTCTAAGGAGAAGTCCTCGGGAGGAGTGGCGTATGAGGCTTTGGCCTCCCAATTCGAATTGGAATTTTCCCTCATTGCATGCATGGTGTCTTCAATGATGGGAAGTGTCTGGTACTTAAATAGTGGAGCGTATTTCCACATGATTGGCGACAAAGAGTTATTTAGTGAATTGGAGGAGAAATATCTCAAGATGCATATCAAGATGGGTGACGATTATAAGCATAGTGTTACTGGTGTGGGCACTATTAATTTTCAGAGGGATTGGAGCATGCAGCTGGATTGGAGCATGCAGCTCCACTCACCTTGAAGAATGTTATGCATGTACCTGAACTGACAAAGAAATTGATATCTGTTTCCATGCTTGAGGATAGAGGCTATGATGTGATCTTTTCGAAAGGAAAGGTGTTCCTTTGACACATAGCCATGGGTTGAGTAAAGAAGATAGGGATTAGAGCTCAGAATCTCTATAATATAGAGGTAGAGGATTGTGCTTATTTGAGTTCAAAAGTGGAAAAGATGTTGAGCCGATATGTCGGCGAGTTATGGCACAGGAAATTAGGCCACTTACATCATGGGGCTTTGAAGATATTGCAGCAAATCTCTATCGGTATTCCCAAAGGTGTGCTTAAGCAAGTTGATACATACAAGGCTTGTACTTTGGGAAAATACACCAAGTCTTCTTTTGGAGACAGATACAGTTGAGCAAAGTCTATTCTGCAGAGAGTTAAGGCATGCAACACAACGGTTTATGTTAAGAATCGTAGCCCACATCAGACACTTGAGATGAAGACACGAGAGGAGGCTTATTCCGGTAAGAGGCCAAATGTTGGTCACTTCAAGATTTTTGGGTCATCGGTTTATTTCCATGTGACCAAATATGCACGGAAGAAGCTTGAGCCAACAACAGAGTTGGGGATATTTGTGGAATACACTGATACACCCCACAACTATCGGGTGTACATGCCGACCAGTCAAATGACAGTGGTTCGCAGGGATATCAAGCTCGATGAGGAGAAGGCCATGTGAGTATCCCTTGAGAGGGATCTTGAGCTACATGTGGATGAGGATATTTTAGCTCGTAAGGTTGAGGGACCTCAAATTGATGTGGAGTATCCACATGCAGAGGTTTAGAGAGTGGATACATACACTCAGGCAGAGTCTTCCATAGAGGGAATAAAGCACACTAGAGAGGCTGACAGATTGTTGAATGATGCATGGGAGAATGTGGGAGCACCACCTTCTTAGCGCAAACAGAGGAGCTCAACAGAGAGGTACAGTGGATGCATGGCACTTATGGGTGCATGTGTTGTGATAGAGCCATATTCCTTTCAGGAAGTAGTGCAGCAAACGATTTGGGTTGATGCAATGGTGGAGGAGTATGACTCCATAGTTCAAAATAGTGTTTGGGATGTGGTCTTGAGACTAGAGGACAAGTCAGTTGTGAGATCTCGTAGGCTTTACAAGGTAAAGAAAGCTACAGATGGTAGTGTGGAGAAGCATAAGGACAGATTTGTGGCCCGTGGCTTTTCACTGGTAGAGGGGATTGACTATTATGAGACCTTTTCTCCTGTTGCAAGGTACTCATGAATCAGATCTATTTTGGCACTATCAGCACAAATGGGTTGGAGGATCCATCAAATGGATGTGAAGACTGCCTTACTCAATGGAATGATTGAGGAAGAGGTGTACATAGAGCAGCCTAAAGGTTTTGAAACCTTGGACTATGAGTCGCATGTGTGCTGACTCAAGAGAGCATTGTATGGGTTGAAGCAATCACCCTATGCTTGATACACCAGGATAGATAGCTACTTCACTGGGTTGGGCTTCACGAAGAGTGAAGAAAATGTGAACCTATATCAGATAGTGGTGTAATGTAAGTTGTTGATCATTGTAATTTATGTAGATGATCTTATACTGACAAGTGATGAGAAGCTCATCAAATCTTGCAAGGAGGAGCTTGCAAGAGAGTTTGAGATGAAGGACATGGGGCTCATGTATTACTTTCTTGGCATGTAGGTATGGCAGGGAGATGGGGAGTTGTTTATATGTCAGGGAAAGTATGCCAATGAGATACTCAGGAGATTCCACATGGAGATCAGTAACCCATGGAGACTCCTCTAGCTGGGAACTATAGGAAGGAGGATGCTACTTCAGGGGAAGTAGTGGAAGATACTATTTACAGCAGGTTGTGTGTTCCCTCATGAACTTGGTTAACACAGGGCCAAATATGTGCTATGCATTTAACCAGCTTAGTCAAATGATGGTTAGGCCTACTAAGTTGTATTGGAAGGTAGAAAATCATGTATTGAGATACCTCAGAGGCATTACTCAGTTTGGGTTATGGTACAGATAGACAAAGGGAGTGAATCTTCAAGGCTTCATAGATGCAGATTGGACAGGGAGTCCATCCAACAAGAAGAGCACACTAGGAGGGATATTTAGTATTGGATCAGCAGTAGTTTCTTAGTACAACAGGAAATAGAGATCGGTTGCACTTAGTTCAGCAGAGGCAGAGTACATGGCTCAAATCAGGCATCATGTGAGGCTATCTAGATGAGGAAGATCTTGGTCAGTTTGTTTGGTCAATAGATGGATCCGATAGTGATTTATTGTGATAATCATAGTTGTATTAATCCAATATTTCATGATCAGTCCAAGCATATTGATATCCAATATCATCATCTCATAGATTGTGTATTGAGGCAAATCATGTTGTTAGATTACATTCCCATAGAGGAGTAAAATGTTGACACCTTGACAAAGGCATTGTCAAGATGTAAATTTGATTTTCACAGAGACAAGATCGGGGTAGTTGATAATCCCTTTCTTGTTGAGAGGGAGTGTTTAGAAATGGAAACAAGAAATTCTAGTTTAATTTGTCCTTGAATTAAACTGTGAATTAAATTCGAATTCTATTCTCATAGCAACTTAAAATAGTTAAATTAATTTTATTAAGCTTACTTAACTTAGGAAATTCGAGTTGGAAGTCTTTATGTTTTCGTGTGTATGTTCTCCCTACTTTTCAGGAGTCCAGTATGAGTTAAGTGTGAGTTGTAAAATAGAAGACTCGGTTTCATGAGTCAGTTCAGTTAAATTAGTTCTCAAACTGATTGAGAGAACTAATAATGAGTTAACAGCCAGTGGTGTCACTAATGAACTCCACCAATGCTACTCTAGTTAACTGAATATTTACTCATCAGAAACTCATGCATGTCGAATTAGAGAAAGACCTGATTAAGACTAGAGTGCAGGGATAGTGTGCTATTTGTTTTAGATTTTTCTGAGTTTCACTCACAATGCATGCATTCAAGAACTGACCCTTGAGGGATTGTGCAGTTTTTAGAGGATTTATTTCCCTTTAAATACAATCTATCCTCCATAGGAATTACACATTGGCATAGAGACTTACAGAGCTTTTGAAGAGGCTAAGCTTTGGACTTGAGCTTGCTTATGAGTTGGAGATTGAATTTGTTGAGTGTTGGGATTGGTTTTGAGAGAACAAGAATTGTAATTTCATCTTGACTTTCTGGATTAATACAAAACATATAGTGGGGTTTTGAGTTGTGGATTTCCCTGTATATTTATTGTGTTATGTGCCTTTGATTCTCTTCCTCTATTGATTATTTTTTCTCGATGTTTATGGGCTTCCGATGTAAAGAGTAGAAGTAGATTCTTGTCTCTTTCTTTAGAAAATTGCATTAGCTTGTGGATCTACAAGATTTTCTACAGTCACTCCATACCTCAATATAAGCATGATAAATTGATTGGTACAATTAGAAACATATAAAATTCAAATAGCTTACTCATATGAGAGATGAAACCGATATGTTCTTATTTGTAGCTGAGTTATTCTTATATAAAGTTTATGTTTTCCATTCATATACTCGTATTAGCTTTTGAATGGTATAACATTTGGCCTTCCATGCACCCAAATTAAATAAAATGGATCTACAAAACATACATGCTAAGAAAATTGATACCTTTAGATGTCGCCAACTCATATATGGATAAATGGTCTCTTCTTGTTTTAAAAGCAACTCTTTTAATGATGAATTAGTGCTACTACATTTTTTTCCATGATGTTTATAGGTCAAAGTTGTTTTCAAATGTTGAATTCAATACTTTTTCATATTTTCCTCTCTGCTTTCACGTATCCAATCTTAGTCACAATTTACACATGTTTTTCACCATTTTTGCATCATTTTATACTTCATTTAAAATTAATATTTATACTTGTTGTAACAGAATTAATGAAATCCATGGGTATTTTCAAATTTTATGTGTTGAGAGTTGTAAATTTTATTTTCTCTTAGAGACTAATGTATTAGCTAAGAAGTTGAGTTTTTCTTTTACCCTTTGTTGAAACTATAACCCAAGGTTGACATAGTGCCCATGAGGAATACCAAATGCCTTAAAAATAATGGCCACTTCAGACATATTTCATCCAAAGGGCTCCCATAAACCAACATTACAGGAAAATGGGCTCACAAAATGATGATATATGATATCACCTCAAAGGATGCACCACATCTCAAAATATATAGCATAAAATATATTCTTATATTTAGTAACACTGAGGTTTACATAGGTCATGTTTAGTGGTCTAAGATATCTTTCAAGGACATTGAGATTGCAAACCATTATTTAGGTTCCAATGTCCCTACTTTCATCCCCCATCATTATGAAGGCATTGATAAGTATCCAACATAGTGTGCAATACCTCCTAATCATTCTTAGGCATTTTCATTTGCAGGTCAAATATCTGCTACATATATCATGTGTGGTGCTTTGAGGCCTCACTCATGGTTTTCAAGTTGAAGAATACCACTTGACAATGTTCATTTTCACATGTTGTGATTTGAGACCATGTTGATGGCCTTTGAGTTGGAGAATATTAGAGAGTTCATGTGTGCTAGTTCGAAGCATGCTTCATTGTGCTTGAGCCTCAAAGGTTTGATTTAGGGACTATATACGATGAGTGACATTTGTGTATGAGGAGGAGTTCATGACCATCAAGGTTGTGATTTTTGTTGTCAAGCATATTACATATTTGTTATAACATATATGCATTATTTGTGTATAGAAATCCATTTTCTTGGAACTCAAACCCCTTTCTTTTCACTCAAAGTCAAGATAATTCTACATTTGCATGAAAATATTATTTTTTTACTCTGTTTAGATTTGGATGTGGGTGTGGATAATTTTCTATTTATATTTGGTGTTTTGATGTTGAATTATGGCTAATGAATCACAATTTTAATGTGATTGTGCAATAATGATATGATGGTGTCATGCTACTCTTATATTTTACAATAATGACATAGTGGTTGTGCTCTTATTATATTTTGTCATCGACCCAATCAGAAATGTATATGGTGTGCAATACCTCCTAAAAATAATGTTTTTTGTAGTGAGAGGCTTATTATCCCCTAAAATGTTCATGTTTCATGGTTTGAAGCCTCATTTATGATCCTTAAACTTGAGTAGAATATTTCAAGTTGCAATCACTTTACCCCCATCCCCCCAAAAAAAATGTCATAGGTATGCTACTTTGTACCTCATTATAAGCATGATAAATTGATTAATACTATTAGTTTGTGGTAGCAGATTAGTTTCATCCACATTTCTAGTTAGAGTTTGAATCTTCCCAACATTATCATGGTAAGCTTTGATATTTTATCACTGTACACCATGATCCCTATTGATGAAGCCATTAATATCATGGGGGGAATCACTGATAAAGAAATGGTGGAACTTTTAAAACTTTGCTTAAAATCCTCATACTTTAGTTTTAAAGACAAAATATATGAGAAAACCCATTGAGTATCTACGGGCTCTCCTCTATCCCCCATAATTGCGAACATCTATATGGAACACTTTGAATGGAAATCCATCAACTCCTTTTCCTACACCCTTGAGGAATGGAAAAGGTTTTTAGACAATAATTTGCCAAATGGATTCATGGGAAATAAAAACTAGACCTAATCCTCAATCACATAAATAGTCTTTCTAAGCATATAAAATTCACCATCTAAATAGAACAAACAATAAACTTCCCTTTCTGGATATCTTTCTATCTTAAAAAGAAGGAAAACTTTATTTCCAAGTCTGTAGAAAGCAAACACACACTAATAGATATTTGCATGCTAATTCCCATCACCACCCTAAACAAAAAATTGGTATCATACAAACCTTAACCACTAGGGCTGCTAGAGTATCTGACCCTGACCATCTAAATTTTGAACTTAATCATCTTCACAAAGTTTTAGAACAAAATGGTTATAATAAGAACACCATTAATAAAGCCATGCACCAATCCCTAAGCAAGAATAATAATAACAACAAAGATAAAGAACAAAAATATGTAACTCCCAAAATCTCCCTTCCTTATATAAAAGGCACCACTGACAAAATTTCTAAAATTCTTAATAAACATAATATTAATGTAGCCTTCACTCCCCCTAACACCATCAAACAATCATTCGAATCTGTCAAAGACTCAATAAATCCTAACCATCAAAAAGGTGTTTATATTATACCTTGTTCATGTAGGAAAGAATATATAGGCGACATAGGAAGAACTTTTAACATTAGAATCAAAGAGCTCACCATTGACTTACGAAGAGAAAGGACCTCAAAATCTACCTTAGCAGAACATGTTCACTCTTCCCAACACTACATCTACATGGAAGAAGCCAAGATAATTAAAAAACAAAACCATTATATGAAAAGGAAAATCAAAGAAGCCATTAAAATAGAAAAAAGGAAAAACAACTTAAATCAAGATGATGATTTAAAACTTAGCAATTCGTAGAAACCATTACTGGAAATCATTAAAAACCAATAATTACTCCCATCATTTAGTTCCTTAAGAATTAATTTCATAACTCATTTAGTTCCATTAAATCAATCTCAAATTTGAATGCTTTCACTCTTAATCAATATATATAATAAAATTTTATTCCAAAATTATGAAACAATCCTAAAGGAAATTCATTTAACAACAATATAAATAAATAATCATAACACATCTAAAAACAATTATAAATAATGAAGCTTAAAATTTTTACTTATCTATATAGATATATAATAATTAAAATATATAACATCATAATGAAATCCATAAATAAAAGTTAAAAGATTGAATGAAGATCATATATTAAATTAGTCAAATTAAAAAATAAATTAAGAATCACAATATTAAATAAGCCAAACAAAAATAGAACAATAATAAATTTTCATATTTCAAAACACACTAATATCTATTCAAACCTAATCTTAAATTAATAAAAAGAGATACAAGTAAAAATATATAAAAAAATTAATCAAAAATTTATAGAAACAATCCTAGACAAATAATAATAATTAAAATTTAAATAACATAATTCATCTATAACAATTAAAATAATTGAAACTTATAAATTTACATACTATTTAGATACTAAAAATTAATAATTTAAATTATATAGTTTTATAGAAATCATTAATATATTAAATATTGTAATTAAGATCATAACATAATAAGTTCAAAATTTAAAATTAGATTAATATATTAAATAAAATTAAATGTAAAAAAACATTAAAAAAGTTATTTCTCAAAGACAACCCAAATAACTACAACCCCTAATTCATAAGTAAAAATCAATTAATTCTAATAATGGAAATCTCATCTTTAATTAAATCAACTAATAATATAAACCATTAATAAACAATTAAATAAACATAAGTTATATTTTTTCCCAACTATCAAATACACCTCACCGACTAAATCTTTTCTTATTGATCCTTTCCAGAAGCTATATACATACATAAGTTTAGCTCTACAATACACTATTAATCTCCTATTAAACAATTAGTGTATCCCCTGAGGATGGACTCACTTGGAAGTCCAAAAAGTTGGGTTAAATAAACTCTGTAAACAAGTTATTCCTCTCTTATTTAAAAATTCTCCCCACCTGTATGGATTCATTATTTAAAAATTATCTTGTGTGATGGTCTTACAACTCTTCCATGGCCATTAATATTGAGAGGTAGCTTTTAGGACCCATTTCCATTTATTTCATCCTCCCACTATTATGAAGGTCTTGTTACCTATCTATGTTGTGAAATACCTCCCACTCGTTCTTACTTACTTTTGGTCGAATTCCAAACACTGTTTGGTTGTGTTATATTCTTTCCACGACTAGCCCAAGTAGTTAACCGAGGGTTAAAGGGGGGGAGTTCACAGGGGGTTTGAGGGGCACCCGTAACCCCACTTTATGGGGTCTGAGGCAGCGCCCCAGAAAATTTTGGTTTTGGACCCTATGTTAGGTTGGGCAGACTGACCTATGGTTTTGTGCATGATTTCCACACATGTTTTTGGACGCAATGGTTTTCGGTCCATGGTTTTGGACGTGATGGTTTTTCAGTCCATGGTATTGGATGCTTCGACTTGTAAAAATATGTATTGTAACATTGAGAGGAACATAATGAAAAATCAAGCTGGTAGTCCCAGTTTTGGGATCTAGGGGAAAATCTCTGTGTATATGTGTTTTATGTGTTATGCTCTCGCATTGTTTATTTTATGTGTTTTAGAATTCGTATGCAGGTAATTTTTGTACAGGGTTAAAACCTACATTTGGTATCATAGTTGTTTTGGCTTCAGGGGGACACCTTTGTTGCTGAGGGGTTTCGCTTGGGCCTGTGGTGGACCCTGTTCAGTGGGAGATCTGCGAGATCAATTCTGTTGGTGAAAGAAGATGGCAAGCAGTGGAAAGATAGAGATCGATAAATTTAATGGTTAGAGTTTTGAGTTGTGGAAACTCAAGATGGAGGATCTGTTGGTCGATAAAGATCAGTGGATCGCAGTAGATCCGGGTACTAAGCCAACGAGAGAGTCTAATGAAGAATGGAAGAAGTTGGATTAGAAGGCAAAGAGCACAATACGATTGTGTGTCACAGATTCAGTATTTCTGAATGTATCAAGGGAAGCTACAGCGAAGGCTTTGTGGGACAAGTTAGGGACTTTGTACCAATCTAAGTCTCTGGTGAATAAACTCTTCCTGCAGAAAAAGCTGTATAACCTGAGGATGAAATATGGAGACTCGGTAATAGAGCATCTGAACGCGTTTAATACTATGGTAAGTCAGTTAGCATCTATTGATATTAAAATTTCAAATGAAGAGAAGTGCATCAGTTTGTTGTGTTCTCTACCAAATTCATGGGATAGTCTAGTTATTACAATAGGTAGCAATGCAATTGCCTTGCAGTTTGATGGAATAGTCTCATCCTTGCTGACGGAGGAGATGAGACAGAAAAATATGGAGAGCCAGAATGGTGATGCCTTGTCTGTACGAGGACGGTCCCAGAACAGAAACAACTATAAGTCATCGAGTGAGAGATCTAAATCTAGAGGGAGATCTAAATCTCTAGGAAAACCTGTAAAGGTGGTGCGCTGGAAATGCAGAAAGGAAGGGCACTACAAAAGGGACTGTAAATCTAAAGCTCCTGATAAAGGAAAGGGATCTGATGATGCTCCTTCTGCAGAGGCGAAAACCACCTCAGATGAAGGTGGG
>APFE030213430.1:0-29785 GCA_000404065.3 Pinus taeda | reverse complement strand
TGGGATCCAGGGGAAAATATCTGTGTATATGTGTTTTATGTGTTATGCTCTCACATTGTTTATTTTATGTGTTTTAGAATTTGTATGCAGGTAATTTCTGTACGGGGTTAAAACCTACAAAGACGCCATACGTTGTACATGTGTGGTGGTTCTAGGCTGTGTCCATGGACGTCAATGCCATGAAGCCGCAATTAATGCCTAAGACCCTTGATTTCATCCCTCTACCATTGTCATGGCCTTGATAAATGTATGTGGTGCAAACTACCTCCTAATGGCACTCCTATTCCTAATTGATGGCTAAACATTCCCTACAATAACCACGTGTTGATACCTCATCTATGGACCTGTAAGCGAAGGATCATTTTTTAAGGCCTTAGGACCTTAATTTCATTCCTTAACTAATGTCAAAGCCCAAAAATTAGTCAACGGTGGGAAATTCCTATCAAAGGTATCTTGTTGTAATGTTAGTTTAAAAATGCATGTTTATGTTTATTGCACATAAGCTATAGGATACCACATATGTAAAACTATTTTGAAAGGAGACATGGAAAATGAGAGCATGATGGTGTTGAACCATGTATGATAGCTACTGTACATAGGGAAGAGTTGAAGCTCACAACACTTGGTTGCCATCAAGATGTTGGGACTAGTGTACAATGGTACATGTCAATGATGGGAGAGCATAAAACAAGGAAAATCCAACTATGAATAATTTCTTATTGGGTCAAATATTATTAAGGTGGTGGATACTTGACACTAGCTACACCATAAAAAGAAAAAGGATGGGAATGTATTTCAATATTACAAGTGAGTCTTGTTGTCTACCACATTAGAAACTTAATAGGAAATACAAACATCCGATGTTACAATCACTTTCCCAAAAAAAATAAAAATCCATAGGTATGCTACTCCATACCTCATTATATGCATGAGAAATTGATTGGTAATATTAGCAACATGGAAACTTCAAATAGCTTACTCATGTGAGAGATGCAACCAATATGTTGTTATTTGTTGTTAAGTTATTCTTATTTAAAGTTTATGTTTTACAATTCCATTCATCTACTCTTATTATCTTTTGAATGTTATAACATTTGGCCTTTCATGCACCCAAGTTAAATAAAATGGATCTACAAAACATACATGCTAAGAAAATCGATACCTTTAGATGTCACCAACTCACAATTAGATAAATGGTATCTTCTTGTTTAAAAAAAAAAAAACTCTTTTAATGATGAATTTAGTACTACTACATTTTGCTCCATGATGTTTATAGGTCAGAAGTTGTTTTCAAATGTTGAATTCAATATTTTTTCATATTTTCCTCTCTTCTTTCAAGTCACCAATCTTTGTCACAATTTTACATGTGTTTTTCGCCATTTTTGCATCATTTTCTACTTCATTTAAAATTAATATTTATATTTATAAATTAATATTATATTAATGAAATCCATGGGTATTTTCAAATTTTATGTGTTGAGAGTTGTAAATTTTATTTTCTCTTAGAGACTAGTGTATTATCTAAGAATTTGAGTTGCTTGTTTACCCTTTGTTTAAACCATAACTCAAGGCTAACATAGTGGCTTCGAGGAATACCGAATTCTTTAAAAATAATGGAAACTTCGAACATATTTCATCCAATGAGCTCCCATAAACCAATATTCTAGGAAAATGGGCTCGTAAAATGATGATATATGATATCACCTCAAAGGATGCATCACATCTCAACATATATAGCTTAAAAAATATTCTTATATTTGGTAGCATTGAGGTTCACCTAGGTCATGTTCAGTGGTCTAAAATATCTTTCAAGAACATTGATATTGCAAATCATTATTTAGGTTCCAATGTCCCTACTTTCATCCCCCGACATTATGAAGGCATTGATATGTATCCAACATGGTGTGAAATAACTCCTAATGGTTCTTATGTATTTTCATTTGGAGGTCAAATATCTACTATAGATATCGTGTGTGGTGATTTGAGGACTCACTTGTGTTTTTCAAGTTGAAGAATACCACTTGACAATGTTCATTTTCCCATGTTGTGATTTGAGATCATGTTGATGACCTTTGAGTTGGAGAATCTTATAGAGTTCATGTGTCCTAGTTCCAAGCTTGATTCATTATGCTTGAGCATCAAAGGGTTGATTTAGGGATTATATACTATGAGTGACATTTCTGTATGAGGAGAAGATCATGACCATCAAGGTTGTGAGTTTTGTTGTCAAGCATATTGCATATTTTTTATAACATATATGCATTATTTGTATATAAAAATTCATTGTCTTGGGACTCAAACCCCTTTCATTTCACTCAAAGACAATATAATTCTAAATTTGCATGAAAATATTGTGTTTTTACTCTATTTATATTTGGATGTGGAGGTGGATGTTTCTCTATTTAGATTTAGTGTTTTGATGTTGAAATTATGACTTATGAATCATAATTTTAATGTGATTATGCAAGAATGGTATGGTGGTGTCATGTTCCTCTTATATTTTGCAATGATGACATAATGGTTGTGCTCTTATTATATTTTTTCATCAACCCAATCAGATATGTCTATGGTGTGCAATACCTCCTAACAATAATATTATTTGTAGTGAGAGGCTTAAGATCCCCTAAAATGTTTATGTTTCATGATTTGAAGCCTCATTTAAGATGCAATCACTTTACCCCACCTCCCCCACCCCCCAAAAAAACAAAATGTCATAGGTATGCTACTCCATACCTCATTATAATCATGAGAAATTGATTGATATATTACCAACATAAAAACTTCAAATAGCTTACTCAAGTGAGAGATGAAACCAATATACCAATATATCACTATTTGTAGCTGAGTTATTCTTATCTAAAATTTATGTTTTACAATTCCATTGATATACTCTTATTATCTTTTGAATGTTATAATATTTGGCCTTTCATGCACCCAAGTTATATTAAATGGATCTACAACAAATACATTCTAAGAAAATTGATATCTTTAGACGTCACCAACTCAAAATTGGATAAATGCTCTCTTCTCATTTCAAAACCAACTCTTTTAATGATGAATTTAACACCACTTCATTTTTTTTTATATGATTTTTATGGGTCAGAAGTTGTTTTCAGATGTTGAATTCAATACTTTTTCATATTTCCACTTTGTTTTTATGTATCCAATATTCGTCACAATTTCTCATGTGTTTTTTACCATTTTTGCATCACTTTCTACTTCATTTAAAATTGATATTTATACTAGTTGTAAGAGAATTAATGAAATCCATGGGTATTTGCAAATTTTATGTCTTCGGTGTTGTAAATCTTATTTTCTCTTAGAGTTTAGTGTATTAAATAAGAAGTTGAGTTGTTCATTTACACTTTGTTGAAACCATAACTCAAGGCTGACATAATGGCTGGGAGAAGTACAAAATGGTTTAAAAATAATGGCCACTTTCAACACACTTCATCTAATGACCTCCTATAAACTAACATTGCAGAAAAATGGGTGTGTACAAAGATGATATCTAATATCACCTCAAATGGTGCATCACATCTCAACTTTTATATCATCAAAAATATTTTTATATTTTTTTATCACCCAGGTTTGCATAGGTCATTTTTAGTGATATAAGATATCTTTTAAGGCCATTGAGATTATGAATCATTAATTAGGATCCAATGTCCCTACATTCATCACCCGACATTATGAAGGCATTGATACATATCCAACATGGTGTGTAATACCTCCTAATGATTCTTAGGTATTCTCATTTATAGGTTAAATATCTGCTATGGAAATCATGTGTGGTGCTTTGAAGCCTCACTCATGGTATTCAAGTTGAAGAATACGACTTGATAATTTTCATTTTCCCATTCCGTGATTTGAGATCCTGTTGATGGCCTTTGAGTTGGAGAATCCTAGAGAGTTCATGTGTCCTAGTTCCAAGCATGCTCCATTGTGCTTGAGGCTCAAAAGGTTGATTTAGGTACTATATACTATGAGTGACATTTTTGTATGAGGAGTTGATGGTCGTGAGTTTTGTTTTCAAGCATATTGCATGTTTGCTATAACATGTATGCATTATTTTTATATAAATATTCATTGCCTTAGGATTCAAACCCATTTCTTTTCACTCGAAGACAAAAAAATTCTACATTTGCATGAAAAATATTATTTTGTTACTCTATTTAAATTTGTATGTGGATGTTTCTCTATTTATATTTGGTGTTTCAATGTTGAAATGACTTACGAATCACAAGTTTAATTTGGTTATGCAATAATGATATAGTGGTGTCATGTTATTCTTATATTTTACAATAATGACATAGTGGTTGTGCTAGTCTTATATTTTTTCATCAACCCAATGAAACCTGCATATGGTGTGAAATACCTCCTAACATTAATATTATTCATAATAACAGGCCTAGGATCCCCTAAAATGTTCATGTTTTTTGGTTTGAATCCTCACATATGACCCTCAAACTTGAGTAGAATCCTTCAAAGCCTCTGAGTTGGCCTTTGACATTTTATTGATGGCCTTTGAGTTAGAGAATCCTAGAGAATTTATGTATCTTAGTTCCAAGCATGTTTCATTGTGCTTGAGCCTCAAAGGGTCAATTTAGGGCCTATATACTATGAGTGTCATTCGTGTACGAGGAGGATTTCATGACCATCAAGGTTGTGATTTTTGTTGTCAAACATAATGAATATTTTTCATAGCATATATGCATTATTTGTATATAAAAATTCATTGACTTGGGATTCATACCCTTTTCTTTTCACTCCAAGACAAAAGAATTGTGCATTTTGTTACTCTATTTATATTTGTATGGGGACATTTATGTTTCTCTATTTATATTTGTGTTTCCATGTTGAAATTATGGCTTATGAATCACAATTTTAATGTGATTGTGAAATAATGATATAGTGCGATCATGCTATTCTTATATTTTGCAGTAATAACATCGTTCTCCACATTTAGACTATATGACACATTTTTTTCTTAAAACCCTTAATCTTCTTCCTTTATAATATATAATAATGAAATCCAAAATATATTATCCATTTATTAAAATTAAAATTATTAATTGAAATTTGAAAAATACTTCAATAAAAATAAAAAATAAATATATAAATGATATCTAATAAAAATATAATAATATAAATATAAAAATCCATAAATGAGATCTAATAACACTTTAAACAATTTAAAAATGTGTTTTCATATATACATTTATTTTATTATTAAGTCAAATACATAATTATAATTTTTACTATGTTTTATTATTTAAAAATATTATATATATATATATATAATATATATATATATAATATTTATATATATAAATATTAAGTGTGTTAATTTATTTATAATGATGGATACCTTAAGTAATGTGTTCAAAAATAAAATGTGATACATATATATTATATTATTTTTAAATGTTTAGATAAAAAAATAAAGCTTAAAATATAATAAATAAATAAATATAATAAAATTTTACAAATATTATTGGCTAATTATAAATAATAATAAAAATTAATAGAAATTTACTAATATTATTAACTAATTATAGAAATAAATTTTAATTTCATTTATAAATGAGATTAATATACAATTATTAATACGTTTTATACCATTATGAGCACATAATTGATATATTGTGTCAATATAAAGATTTCTGAAGTGATTTTTCATATAAACATTTTTTTGTTATTATGAAGTCAATATATATAATTATAAATGTTATTTTGTTTTTTTATAATGAAAATATATAGACGATACATCTAAGTGTGCTTTTTATTACTTATAATGATAGACTATATTGAGTAGTGTGTAGAAAAATATGGCCTTAAATAATTTTTGGTTTTTTCTAATGTTTAGATAAATATAAAATTTAAATTTCAAAATATAATAAACAAATGTTTCCTTAATTTGGTTTAGTGAATTATATGAATATTTTTTAAATTTATTTATGAGTGATGTTAATATATAATATTAGTACATTTCCTGACATGGTTATTATCTTTTAATGTTGAAAAATATGAAACTTTATAGAAATAAAAATAGAGCCTTGCAATTAATTTTGATTTGCAAGTGGATAAAAGTGTGTACGGGTAATAATTTATTGAATGTTGTTATTTTATTATGATGTTGTGTGTATAAACAATAATTGAGAGACATAATTTACTAAAAAATTTAAAACTAAACATAGAGGTTTATTAAGGTTGCTATCACCAATACACATATATGTGGAAATGGGAAATTGTTTTTATTGATTTCATTACATTTTTTCCCAAAATAATGAAGCAATATGATTCCATCATTGTTATGGTGGATAAACTCACCAAGGTTGTCTACTTTATTCCAATGAAGTCAACACACAAGGTAGCAATGTTTTTGAGATTTATATGAGCGAAATTGCAAGGCTACATGGTGGCCCCAAGGAAATTATTTCAAATAGAAATCTTCAGTTTACGTCCAATTTTTGGACAAGTTTATTTAATGGATTTCGAACTAATTCAAATTTTAAAACAATATGCCACTAGATTCACATGGTCAAACAGAAAGAGTCAATCAGGTTATTCAAGACATGTTAAAGATGTATGTGATGGAAAAACCATCGAAATGGGAGGAGAATTTGCACTTGGTGGAGTTTTTTTATAATAACAGATACCAAGAATATTTGAAGATGATCCCATTTGAAGCCTTGTATGGTAGGAAATGCAGCATACTAGTGATTTGGGACAATCTAGTTCCCAGGGCTATTGTTGGTACAAACTTACTTAGGGAAATGGAAGAGCAAGTAATAAAAATTAAAGAGAACTTGAAGGCTTCCTAGGATAGATAAAAAAGTTATGTAGATAAGAATAGGTCAAGCAAATAATTAAAAATTGGCAATGGTGTCTTCTTAAGAGTGAAGGAAAAGGAAAAGTTCCTTGAGTTTGGGCATTGTGTGAAGTTGGCTACTAGACATTATGGACCATTTGAAATCCTGGAAAGGATTGGATTGGTGGCATATAGGAATGCATTGTAAGCATCCTTGCACATTCATAATGTTTTTCATGTTTCATTAAGTAAAAATTATGTTCATGATGCTAACCATGTGATTGATTGGAATATTGTTCAAGAGGAGCCTCAGGCATACTTTCAATTCCAACTAGTGTGGATTTTGGATGAGAAAGTCAAGGTGCTCCAAAATTGAGTTGTCACCTTAGTAAAGGCATAGTGGGCCCATTTCGGTCCTAAAGATGCTACATGCATGAAAAATCCTAGAACGGAATCCCTGCTGTAGAAAATTGATGTTACTTCTCCTACTTGTTAATCAATTCAAGTTATTTACGGTGTTCTACTATAAATATCGAAGTAAATACATTTCAGCCTTCACTCTTTAATTATTATATGCAGAAACAAGAAATTGAACAAGAAATAAATACACAACGCATCTACACAGTTATTTTTGGACACTGGAAAAAACCTAATGCAGGAAAATCGGTGCAGTAGCTGAAGGTTTTGTTATTATGCAGTAGTAATTTTTACAATCTCTGGATAGCTTCCTGGCTATCCAGTATAGAGAATATAACTAGCAGAGAGATGAATGAGATTACATCACACTATCACTAGAAATCTTGGTTGATCCATCCACTGAATGACTGCCCCTCGCTACCTCTGCACAGTTACTGTGTCAACCCGGTGTCTCATTATCTGGGGTCTATGCCACTCCTCCCTGCTGATTGATTTTCCTCTGGGATTCTGACTTTTACTCTCCTGGTATCACACCTCGACTTCCAGCTAAAGAAATCGATCCCTCTAGCAAATTTTGGTTCTCCTCAAGGCTCTGCGTTGCATCCGCGTGGCCCTACGTCAACCTCTTCTCACTCTGCACTGCCTCTCCCAAATATCTCTCTACCTGCTCTGTTGAGTGTTCTCCTATCATGAGAAATATCCAACCGGAACTATCCCTGACCCTCATTACAAAAGCTCACTTTGAATTTCTCACTGACTACTACTTTGCTTCAGAAATTTGATCTTTTTAACTCTACTCGATGTGTTCTCCAAGTGGCCATTGATATCCTTCTTATATTCCTCTAGTTGAGAACCAACGGCTCAAATTAGATTCTAATCAATGGCTCAGATCATTTGGACTTGATCTTCATCTTCTTCTAGAAGTTTCACCCACATATTAGATTAATACCCATTAATTATTTTAATTTCGAAGTTTAGACCTAGGGTCCCATTAAAAATAATTAATTGTTTTAATAAAATTGTCTCCGGGTGGATTTCCCAAAATGATTTTTGGGTATTTGAGAATTCATGTGTCTAAGCCTCCCTACAAATTTTGGGACTTATAGCACATCCAATGCTACCAAAAATCAACACTCCCTCTTAGCGAGGAATGTGCTCTAGCAATGCACCTTGCTGAAGCATCACTCTGTTTTGTAACATCTCTTTTTGCATTGTTGATGTATAACATCCTTTTCACCAACTACTACGCAAATACTACATATGTACTGTTGTTGACCCTGCCACTGTCAACACTAAATCCGTACTACAACTCTGTCTCAATTTTGCATTTGTGTTGCTAGTGCCACTGACACTGCCAATACTGCATCTGCATTGCAACCTTATCCAATGGTTGCTACTATTGTATCAGCAACAAAAAAACATCCCAAAATAATGAACTGGTGTTCAGTATGATGCATCTCATTGTTGGAGTTTTGATTGTTGCTAGTCTCTACCTTGACCTTCTAAAGCCTCTGCAATGTTGTTGACCTCTTCTTTGTGCCAACTGCACTGCTTCCAACTCTATGATATTCAGTCTCTGGCGCTCCTAGTCACTCCAACTATCATTCTGGCACTCCTCTGCACCAACTAACACTGGTCCATGTTGCTACTTCTGATTTTGGCTCCCATAGCAAAGGAATTTATCTGAGAGGTGGACTCCTCAAGGATCCTGCCCAATTGCAGTCCTTTAGAACTATAGTTCTAAATCTCCCCATCTCCCTCCTGGATATGCCTGGGTTGTCATGGCGAACTCCTCCTCCTCGATATTTGCAGCTGCAACCTTCACATCATGCTTCTCATCTTTATCATTCTTCCTGAGAGGACATTGTGTTGCGTAGTGACCAAATTCACCACACCTTAAGCATTTGATCTTCGAAAAGTCTTTCTTCTTCTTTTGTTGCTCATGTTTCCCCTTAGATGCGAGGGTTTCATTCTCTTCTTCCTCCTTGGGCTTCAACCCACTATTGTTTCTTTCATCAAGTTTACACTTGATCAAGTCTCTCCTCTTCTCCTCTTTCTTAAGAGATGCCCACATTCCATCCTAGTTTGGAAAAGTCGCCCTTCCCAGGATGCTCTAGACAAAAACATGTCACTCCTTAGATATTGAATTCAGGGCCAGTCTTACCATCTCGAAACCTTGAGGTGTTGACCCCATAGCTGCCATCTCATCTCGGGTCTCTTGAAGCTTAGTAAGGAACAGATCAATGTTTTCCCCCTTTTTCATCTACATAGATCTCATCTTCTGCTCCAAGTACATCTTCTGTTACTTGAAATATCCCTAACATAGTGTTGACAAAGCATCCCACTTGTCCTTGGTAGTGTCTCTTCCAGTGATGTGATAGGCTATATGATCCTTTACTCTGTTGAGGATCATTATCTTGGTCTTCGCCATTTCTCCCTTGTACTTCTTGAGTGGATCTGAATCTGCGAGCTCAGATACTACGTTGTCGACATAGATCTTGAGAAAATGTTCATCCAGAAGACACAACATCCTTGCCTTCCAGATCACATAGTTGGATGCACCATCCAACCGATATTGATCTCTCGATCCACTGGCTTCCATCTCTGCCACTTGAAAAAGTCAAATGACCTCCTCTCTCTTGGTGTTGCTCAACAAATGAGAATTCAAATCCCTAGATAGGAATTCTCTAAGGAAGAAATTACTCAAGTGCCTCTTCTTCGTTATGACCTCCTCTCTCCTTATGCTGCTCAACAAATGAAAATTTGAATTCCCTAAATAGGAATTCTCTGAGGAATAAATTCCCTCTAGCATCTCTTCTTCCTTCTAACGTCTTTCTTCCCAAAAATTGGCTGCAGAAAAATGTGTCACACTAGGAACCCCTCTTCGTTGAAGCTATTGTTGTGTTTCTCCTTCTGCCGCTGACAGATTTTGATCTGGAAATTCTACCTCTATGTCGACTCACTCAGAGAGAGATTTACCATGAAAATCTTGCCCTCCTAGCCTAACTACGCAATCCCCCTAGGGATTCAAATTTCTTCCTCTGCAGGAATTTTGAACTCCCTTCCTCCTTCAACGTTGGGCTCTTCGAGCACTACTCTCTTGTTTCACCTGCATCTTTGATACCATGTGAAAATTCCTAGAACGGACTCCCTACTTCAGCAAATTGATGTTAATTCCCCTACTTGTTAATCCATTCAAGTTATTTATGGTGTTCTACTGTAAATAATGAAGTAAATATACTGCAACCTTCACTCTTTAATTATTATATGTGGAAACATGAAACTGAACAAGAAAGAAATGCACAACACATCTACACAGTTATTTTTGGCCAAATGTCCCCAGAAAAACCCAATGTGGGAAAATAGGTGTAACAGCTAAGGGTTTGATTATTATGCAGTAGTAATTTTGAAATACAATCTCTAGATGCCTTACTAACTATCCAGTACAGAGAATATCACTGACAAAGAGATGAGTGAGATTACCTCATACTATCACCGGAAATCCTGGCCGATTGATCCATTGAATGACTACCCCTGGCTGCCTCTTCATTGCTTCTACATAATTACTATGTCAACCCAATGTCTCACTGTCTAGGGTCTGCGTCACTCCTCCCGGTTGATTTAATTTCCTTTGAGATTCTGACTTTTTCTCTCTCGGTCTCATGCCCCAGCTTCTAGCTACAGAAATCAATCCCTCCAGAAAATTTCGGATCTCCTCAAGGCTCTGGGCTACCTCTGCATCAGCCTACCCTGCCTCTGCATGGCCCTGCATTAGCCTCTTCTAGATCTACGCTACCTCTCTTCGATCTCTCTCTGTCTCCTCTGTTGATTATTCCCATATTAGGAGAAATCTCCAACTGGAACTATCCCTAACCCTCACTACAAAATCTCACTTTGATTTTCTCATTGACAGCTGCTCTGCTTCAAAAATTCGATCTTCTAAACTCTACTCAATGTGTTCTCCAAGTGCCCATCAATGTCTTCTTATAATCCTCCAGTTGAGAACCAATGGCCCAGATTAGATTCTAATCAATGGCTCAGATCATTTGGACTCGATCTTCATCTTCTTCTAGAAGTTTCACCCACAGTTTAGATTAATACCCATTAATTATTTTGATTTCCTAAGTTTAGACTTAGGGTCCCAATTAAAATAATTAATTATTTTAATAAAATTGTCTTTGGGTGGAATTTCCCAAAACTATTTATGGGTATTTGAGAATGCATGCATTTAAGCCTCCCTGCAAATTTTGAGACTTAAAGCACATCTGATGCTACCAGAAATCAACAACATGAAAACATGAGAATGTAATGAGGGGAAAATAACCTCATCTTTTTTTATAAGCTTGTTGTATATGTGTAAATATATTGCACTAAGCACAATACCTACATAAGGGGGAGGATAATGTAACACCCTTGCTTGACCCCTAGAATGTAAATAGCATGTGTATGCTGAACTAGGTTGGTGAGCTATAACATGTCAAATAAGATGATGAGCAGAGGGTTTTCTTTTAGGGCCATTGTGTCCATGTGTAGGAGTAGTTTTTGTTTTGGGTTTGGTATGCGTGTTCACATGTTTTATACTTATGTATGTTTTGCGGCTAGAAGGCCTAAAAATGTAATTATGATAACACATGCACGTTAATAAAAATATAACAGTTGTAGCCCAAGAAGACGTAAAGATTTAGGTGTTAGAAAATTATATATTACAAAGCAATGGAACATATAAAGTATTGTGGAAACACAAACACAGAAAATGCATAGAACAAGAGAGACAAAGATATATGTGGTTCTCCCAATTTTAGAGAAACAACTAGTCCTTCTTTTTATATTATCCAACAAAATGAAGAGATACAACCTACAACGAATCTATTGTAATTTCCTCTTTGCTCTCACACAGTCTCCTCTCTCCCTCACTCTGAATAATAATACACAACCACAACACAATTCCCTCATATAAATCAAGGTTTACCTTCTAGGGAAAAAAACCCTAAATTAACATAACTTCTACCATCAAATCATCTTCCTAATGAACGGTCCTGATTGACTACGAAATTACAATACTTTACAAGGCAATTTTCATTAAATTTTAACCTTGGGGGGATTGTCCCCCCAAGACCCCTGTGGCGGACAAGTCCCCCCCCCCCCCCCCCCCCCCCCCCCCATCTGGTGGGGTGTATAGTCTTCCTGGGGTATACATGCAGCTGAAACAAAACCCCTTAATTAGGAAGATAATTAGGCTCCACGCCTAACAATCTCCCACTTGGAGACTGATTATAGAAATTCCACCACTGCTTCATTTGCTAGAAAATGCTTCCACCTTGGACCTGATTGTTTCTCATATTCATTATCATACTTGAATGCCACATGAAACTGAGAAGAATCTCAATTTATCCATAGTTACAACTTTTGTTAACATATATGTGGGATTCTTACTAGTGTGTATCCTTTCCATCTTCAATTGTCCATCTTCCAACATTAACTGCATGAAATGGTACTTGAGCTGTATATGTTTAGTCTTGGAATTAAATTTTGAGTTCTTTGCAATATGAATGACACTCTAGTTGTCATTGTATAACCTGCCCATCTCCTGCTTCTTACCCAATTCATCCATAAACCTTTGCAACCAAATCATTTCTTTACTAGTAGCAACATACTTCGCTTTCATTGTTGAAAGTGAAATAACACTTTGCATTTTTTAAACCCAATTGACAATTTTTCCACCTATAATAAACACATACCCTATGGTGCTCCTCATGTTATCTCTATCACCTGCCATGTCTGCATTAACATATCCCTATAGAGCAATGTTTGAACCACCAAAGCATAATGCTTTATTTGTGGTGCCTCTCAAATACCTGAGAATCCATTTCACTACCTTCCAATCTTCATTTCCTGGATTGTTCATGTACTTGCTTACAACTCCCACTCCATGTGCAATATTAGGCCTTGTGCATACCATTGTGTACATTAAGCTTCCAATTTTTGATACATATGGAAATTTACACATATAATCCATATCTTCCTTGTTAATTTTTCATAGGGATATATTTTTCTTTGCTTTGATAATTGCATTTCTTCATTAACACATTAAGTTCACTCCATAACATCATAACCTTATTCATATTTACATCATTATTCAATAGCATATGCAACTATGTAGAAAGAACAATGTTATCATCATCAATGCAGTTGAACATAAAGGAATAATAGAATAAAAGCATTCACACATAGAGACACCAGAATTGGTCAGAGACCAGGGAAAAACCCACTATGGGGAAAACCCTTTCAAATTCTTCTTCTTCTTAGATTGTCATAAAATGATTCAGCAAAATAGATTACAATGATCTATATATTCATCTATGTAACTAACCAACAAAAACAACTACAACATCCATAAATGAACCCAACAAAGCTTATACTAAAAAATATGATTCTGAAGTATGTAATGAAATGTCACTATCTGCAATCAACTACCGAACCATGCAACCACTAAGTGAAATATTTAGAAAACTAAGATTCCATCATTTAGGGCCCAGTCACATGGAGGAGGAGTCATGTGAGTGACTATAGCATCCCAGTCACACCCTTAAGCCTGGCATGTGAGTGACTGGGATCGGATCTGATCTGAGAGAAGCGGGTGACTATGATTCTGAAACCCTAACTCTCAATCACATGGATGGAGAGTTGTTTGTGTGAATGGAAGGCTCCAGTCACATAGATTAGCTTCTATACAAGTGACTGTGGTCGACTTCTTCTTGTGTTGTGCCTGCGACTATGGCCCAAAACCCTAAATTTGAGATGTGAGCTTTAGACCCTGCAATTTCACCTAAGAGTGAACTTTCTCCATGCACGAGACTCATACCTGTGTGAGCCAAAAACCAAGATAGAAGAGAATCTCATAATGATTTCCAAATGAGGTAGAGGTCACTTGTATTTATAGCCTTCCAAGGGTGTCCACTTTGCTTTAGGGGGGTACCTTGTCATATATGCACATGTGGGTTTTTCTTCATAAATATACTTTCCCTTATCCGATTTGAGTGATTTTTAGGTAAATTTTTGTCCTCTCGAAAAGATAAAATCAATGTAATCATCATATCCATCAAATGAGTTATCCAAAGTGGAATTTGACCATAGTTTCATATTTTAACACTCCCTCTCAACTAGGGATAATTCCACGTACATCATGTCATGTGTATCCTATCATCAAACCATATCTAATCACAAGTATCTCATCATCATGTATCATCATTGATCATCTCAATTCATCTCTTTCTTATTCTTTCTTATCTCTTGATTTCCCCTGCTCATATGTTGAACATTCTCGAATCTAAAAGAAGAAGAATTTTGACATCAGAGGGGATCTCAATCTACCACCCTCTTTCCATCAAGATAGTAAATCTACCCAGAATTTCTGCCAACGGGCTACTACCTGGAATCTCTACTAGTGGGATACTACCCAAGAATATCAGCAGGGGGATTAATCTACAACTTGCACCATCATCAAAGAGCATATCATCAAGGAGCACATCTCAACCTATAACCACATCAGGGAGCATATCCCAACCCGGAATCTCATGGGGGAGCTACTATTATGACCCCATATCGAGAAATAGGCGATATAGGGGAGCTACTATTCAACCCATCATATTTCCTACTGATCTTCCCAACAATGACCCTCAATAGTCATGTGGTAGAAAACCTACATCATAATCCGAGCTTGGGTGAGATACCCAACTTACCAAAAGGTAAGGATTACATGCCTCCAAGCCTCCTCAACGTGATGGCTAGACGAGGAGGGACATTCCTAACAAGCCCATATTGTGGGTATGATGCCAACTAGGGTATACTCTGCAAATACATATATATGGTGAACTACTACTCCACATCTATAGGTAACAAATAGTGCTGAAACCCTATTGTCTAGATATCCTTCAACCCTAGGATCCCTCTATCTCAATTCCACACCCTTAAAACTAAATCAGGGGAGAAGAGTTAGCTTAGTATTCTTGATCAGTGATGCTCTCTATAGATCAACAATATATCATCATGCTCATATCTACTAATCATCATTTCTCAGTAGTATTTGTCTTATGTTCATACAAGACATAAAATCAAATATCATATTAGAACATATATATAAATATCTTAACAAGGAAACCATAGTCATCCTCCCTCTCAAGGAGGTGCGAAACACAAGCCTAAGCTTGTATCATACATCATCATTGTCTCAATATATGGAGGTATTTCAGTCCCAGCTATATATGGGATTCTCTACCAATTGGTTCCCACTCTTTGTCATCATAATGTATCCAGAAATTCATCAAACATCTCTCCAAAAATCTTCTTCATTCTACCTCATAGCTAGCCATGCTAGCAGGCTCGTACTCAAACTCGGGTGTGCTTTAAGATACATACCTATCATATCATAACAAATCTCATACTAAGGCATTACTCGTCAATAAAGATCTAAACATCATCAGTACATCCATGCAGTAACATATCATAGAAAGAATGACAAAGATAGATCATCCCATGCAAATATCTCGAAGGGTGCTCAGTACTCTATGTGTATGAAGCGACTCAATCATGAATAGACTTAGGTTCTATGTACAACATATATGTATGCAGACGGGTGACCAATTGGAACATCAATGCTTTAATCTACTGTCGGTTTCAAAGTTGAGTTCAACAATATCTCTTCATAACTTCTTGAAATTCAATTAGAGTGTCCAAGGATTTTCATTTCCACTTCTTCAATAGCTTAGTAATTTATATTTTATTTTCCCAAATTTAGAAATCGATTCAGCATGCCATGATTTAGTATTTCTAGCTTCAGAAGCCATCTCCCTCTTACTTAGATCATCAAAGGCTTACCTGTCAATAGTAGACCGTCAACATATAAAACCAAAACCAAAATCAAAATATATCTTGGAACACTTCTGAAGTAGAGGTCTAGATCAACACATATTCTTGGCTTTACCAAATAACTGTAAATACATACATATCTGGATCAAGGAGATTTCTTTACACAAAGATATTTGCAAACATAACACTTTACCAAACCAATATGTTCAGTCTTACATAAATCCATATTGTACAATCAAATCAACTAAGTCATCTTACCAAAGTTTAGATGCTATATCACAACCAATATCAAATTCATCAATATCACAATATCAAATTCTTTATATCAAGTTAGTATTCAAGTCATGAATTCATCTATTATCATGCCAACAAGTTTTCACTTAAACCAAGCTTCATCAAGTCATCCTCGTGGTCATAATATAAGTCACTAGATGAAAATTCATATACTAAGAATAGGTTCCATCCATTTATTGTGAGATAGCTTCATACTGAATGAAAATTGTTAATACTCCAACCAATGTGCTAAGAACAAGGAATCCAATACAAAACTATTATTGAATACTAATATTAGTCACTAAAAGTCACTATGCCCATATAGCATTGGTATCAAGGAAAATAATCAGTCTTCAAATCAAATCATTAGTCGTCGGGCTAAATCTCAAATTCACTATCATATTAAGATCTATAATCTAGAACATATATCAATAATCAAGTCAAAGTTCTGAGCCATTATCATGTCAAAACTCCAAACACTCCTTATTTATATCAATCAGCCAAATCTAGTCAAACTCTTGCAGAACAAACTTCAATGGTTAAATCATAATGACATATATGTATGCATATCTTGGTCACCTGCAAACATAAGTCTAGTCTACATATTCATATTATATTAAACATTCAAACTTCCCTTATCATAGAACTTTATGTTGTCTGCTTCATGTTTGTAGGGCTAACATCCTCCGCGTGAACATCCGATTTCATGCACAAAACTTGTTTTTTGTGTCCTGCAGGCATAGTCGCACCCATAGGCCTTCCTCTGTGTGGTTGGGAGACTACATTCATACCCTTGACCTTAATTCCGTGCAGGTGAGAAGCTACAGTCGCACCTATAATCTTTCTTCCATGTGAATGAGGTTTAGAGTACGATAAAACTCTCTCTCCTCATATCAAAACTTGGTTGCCGATAAACAATGTCAAGTAGTTGTCTATTCATGCCCATAAATCATGCTTCAAAATTCAATAATATATATTTAAAATGATATTGTGTTGACAGCATTGGACCCGCCAACATTCAAGGGGATCTCCCCAGTAAGAAGTCCCAACTAGACCTCTAACCATTTGGAGTAGGAGTCCCAACAGTGGGTGGTAATGTAGTGCCTTGACTATGGTAGCACAAGGATAAGTATGATGACTTTGGTTGAAAGCAAGTGTGTGACCTTGCAACGAGTCAAGTGAGATGCATGGGGGTTCTAACACACAAAGGGGAAAAGGAAGTGTGTCCCTTAGAAGCTTGTAATAGTACACATCATGAAAGGAGCACACGAGAAAAATGACATCATAAGTTGGAAGCGAAATAGTCCATAAACCAAAGTGACGGGTTAATCCAACAACACTCCTTCAACCATATTCATATAATTTCATACAAAATAGTTCATAATAAAAATGTGTTACTTAAACAACATACATTGCTCAGGCAACCTGAATAGTCCAAGTACAGTAACAACATATGCATGAAAATGTGTTGGCTCAGTTATTACTATTATAAGTGAAAGTTCCATCCATACATACACCATTGACAGCCACTAGCCCCAATAGTAGAACATTACAGTCAAGAACACCTTCTCCTCCAAAGAAGTATACTTGATCTACACTATGGAGAAGCCAAGGCTCATCACAATACTCCCAAGCCTTCTCTAAGCCTAAACCTAGCCAAAATCGTGGCTCCGAAAATCCCTTTCTATGAGTTATGAAGATCTATTTATAACAAAGGGTGGGGTGACCCTTGACATTCCCCTTTGACTCTTTGACTACCCTCATGACTCCTCAACTTCTTTATAAATAACTCATTTCATTACATATTGACTATTCACATTCCACTAATGACACTTGGAATTTCACTTACAACATATTTACAAATAATATACATTTTCCACATGTACCCATGTGAGAAAAAATAGGTTGGAGACAGCGTAACAAGGAAAAACACTATGACTCAGAAGTTTGGGGAAAGACCAACTCAACAACATCCACTTGATGACTCTCGATGACATACTGATACCAAGCTTAGTACTCTGCGATGGTGTCCCCATACTTCTTGATAGTGTCTTTCTGATAGCGAAATTTTGCCTCCATAGCTTGTGGGTATATGGTCTTGGAACCCTTGTCCAACTCATCCTAAATCATGCACAAAATGATCTCGACTATGGCAGCACCACCAATGTACCTCTGCATGTTTTCTACGCTCAACTCCAATTCATTGTTGGTGGCCTCTCACCTTAGTTGCTCCATGTATCTGTCGATTTCTAGCCATACTTGGTTCTTTGCCTTAGCCTTGGTGAGGGAATCAATTCACGGGATCTTATGCATTCTTACCATGATATCCAGACTCTTAAACAACCATGCATATGAAACCTGTATGCTACTGACAAATGGGGTGAGCTACTCATAATTCTAGATTAAAATCCAGATTTGTGCTTTCTCTAGCTTTGCTTGTGGCTTCAACATCTTATGCAAGTAAAGCAAGGCTCCCTTGTACCCCATTGTTCACTCTTTCACATGGGAGATAATAACATGTATGTCCCTAAGAGTTCGGACAATCATTTTTTTCCTCTACTGAAAGCCATGTAAATGGACAACCGCCTTATGCACAGTGACAAATCAATCATAGAGCTTCTACATGGTGTCCTCAATATTTGATACTTCAAAAAGTATCACTTTCCTCACCTCTGCCATTGCAAAACCTGCGGATTGTTCAACCTTCTACCTGGTCGCTTGCAAGTTCTTTACCATTTGTTCATTCTCTACTAACAGGAACTTGAAATTCAATATCGTGGTTCCTGCATAAGCCATAGTGGCATTGGCCATGGCAAATGGATGCTTTCTGGTATCTGACACTATCACCCTTTCCTTCATAAATGCAAGTGACGCATGATCATCCAGGAAATGCTTTCTCTCCGCCTATACAATCTTCTGTTGCAACTCATCAAATGATAGATTGTATAGACTCATCATCGGATCATCATCAAGGAGTACAACCTCTTCTTGCTCTCTTGGGACTAGTTCTTACACTAGAAGTAGCGGAGACTAAGAGGTGGCCTTAGGTTCTCTCAGCATGAGATCAATGTCTTCATTTCATGGCTTCTTCTCTAACTCCATGTTCGCCTGCTCAATCAACTCCTCAACTGTTGAGCCATTTCCTGATCATGCATCTATTCATTGTCTACCTCAGTTGCTGGTTGTTCTGACTCCTCAACCTGTATGGGAATTATTTTCTCTGTCATTGCACCTTTCCTTTCTTCTTCCTCATGTTTCTACTTTTCCTCTTTCTATTCTTCTCAACTCTTGTCCCTCCTTCAGCTTCTTCTACGTCTCTTACAACTTCATTTCTTCTACCTGCAAGCTCTACTTTTTCTCTTCTTTCATTCTGTTATTGGTGTCCTCTACTTCCTTTTGCTTCAGCTGCCAAAGCTTCCTGCATGAAGATTGAATAAAAATTTTCTCTACAACTTTCTTCTCCCTGTATTATGCCAACAACTTCCTCTTTCCGTGATCTTGTATTGGAATGCTTCCTTATGCTACTACTGTTGGACTTTCTTCCATGTTAGTGTTGAATTAGATCTCTTCCTTGAAGTAGCTCCCTTTGGTGCCATGGTACAATTATTTCTGGAGAGAAGTGTTTCACGAGTGTGGTACTTGTGGGACAGAGAGGAAACTCATGGAAAGAAAACATTAGCTCTTACAAATCTAACTTCACAACATGATCAAGCAGCAATCATGGCATCTAATGAGAGGGATTTCATAATTTTGACCAATAGGGGTGACTAACTGACTGTGGTAATTGCACGCTGTGTAGTCCCAGCAGGAAGCGTGAAAGCTTCATGACTGAAACTGTGCAATTGCCATTTTAGTCTAGGGCAAAGCCTAGGAGAGACTATGCATTTCGTAGTCTCAGTGAACAAGCTAGGAGACTGGCTCCTAGAATTGCACAGTGTGTAGTTGGAGCGATTCTAGGACATCTGCTATGCAATTCCATAAGCCAAGGCAAAGTCTTTGAGCTGCTAGATTTCACAGTGCATGCAGGTGAATGTGAGATCCAAGAAAGTGAGCCTAGATCTACCCAAGAGGAGTGTCTAATCAAGCAGATATGAAGGATGGTGTGATGCTGAATGCAAATCTGATTGAGTGATGATGCATGCAAGTAAAACAAGTGCAAGGATGATTCAAATAGAAGGAGAACGAAGCATGTGGAGAGAGTCGACGCAACAATGATCGTTAGTGAAAAAACAGGGTAATGCTTGCAACACTTCGGAAAGGCAATGCAAAACTTGAAACAACACTTCTACAAGCTAAAACAAGTTAAAACTCCAGTATTCACTCAACAAAAAAAGTGAAACAACACTCTCACAAGCTAAACAAGAAAAAAGCGACAGAAAAGGCGGCAAAAGACGATAAAAGCTAAAATCACCCAGACAAGTGACAATGATGCTCTAAATGTTCCTTGATCTCTTCAGGCATGCTATATCTTGATGATCAAGTATAAAAATGAGCTCTAGAGGCATCTATTACATTGAATTGATAAAAATTGGAATTTATGACGTGCATGCCTGAGAACAAGGACAAAAGTGACACCTAGCAAAAACTTCTAAAGATAGCATTATGCCACCTTCGGAAAACTAATAATATATCCCTACTTCATAAAGATGATTTTTTCTTTTCTAGGAAAAGTTGTCATGCATCTCCGAGAGAGATTGCGCAGTTCCGGGGAGAACTTGGAAACTCACTGGCTCATGCATCCGGCAGCTGCTAAGGGAAATATTTTATGCAATTGTTGGGTTGAGTGGCCCTAGCTACCCCTCATGCTCTATGAATTTTCCCAACTAAAGGTTGGGTGTAAGCTGGCTCTACGCAATTTTGGATTTGAAGGCTCATTGTTGGCTTCGACTATGAATTCCTGAGAGCAAGGTTGGTTGCCCTCAAGGATTGCACAGTTCTTTAAGGCAAGCCTGGAACCGGGTTGAAACCAAGTCAAGATATTGTCTTGTGGGTTAGGCAGTAAATCAAGTGAGAAAACACAAGTCATAAAAAGAATATAAATCTCAATAAAATCATAAGTACCTAGGCCAGTGTAAGATGAGCTACTGTTATTTTAGGAGGGAGGCTCTAAAACGAAGCATAGGAAAAATTTTGGAGGGTGGTTGTAGCCACTACAACATAATGGGAGTAATAATGTTATGGAGAGATTCTCCCTCTAAATGGGAATCCACTTCAATCATCTTCATTCATGCCATCAGCTTGTTTATAATGTTATCATGCATCAACAAATATGTTAGATCATAAAGTCAGACTATATCATATATTCATCATGACCATATCATGTTAGCAACTACTTGATCATTGCATCAATTTGTTATCAAGGGTTAGTGTCAAACAACTAATAGGAATAAACTTCAAGAATCATGTTCACAGCATTACTTCTTTGTCCATCAAGTCAAGGCATTCAATTTGGCCATATGTCATGCACATCAAAACATAACTATGGTCAACAAAAGATCATGAATATCAATATTAGTGTTATACTTCTATCATCATTGCTACCATGCTTTTCAATATCAATAGTATCAAGTTATCATGTACTAGAATCAAGGTGCTAGCCTTCTTCAAGGGATCAAGAAATTCAAAATGATAGATGTTAGCCAAACATCAAGTATACCACTATATCATTGATCAATATTAAGTAGCTTCATAAAATCAAGAAATTCATCATGTCTAAAGGATAAAATACTTGCTTACTGCTAAGTGCATTGTTTCATCATAGGAACCATGAATCCATATCACTTTCATATGCATGCATGGGCCATTTGAGAAGGATATATTCTCATCATAACTTAGGGATTACCTTTTCATCAATATTTTATCTATAACACCATACATACCTTGCAGTGTTAAGATACATGTGCACCTTCTTATTTTACATAGGAAGCTTGTAATGCTTTGTCACCTTTTGTAACATCCTTGGTGAAAATTCCATGTAATAAAAGTTAATAAAGGGAAAATAATAACCACTGTTGATGGGACACTTATTCCAAGATGAATGTTGGGAAAGGCATCCTAGTGTGGGTGTTCATTGGTTTATTAATGAATTTGGAAAGGCAAAAAAGGCATTTTTGTCACAATTATTTATGAAAATAATGGAAATTAGGAGAAAATGAAGGTGAAAGGTCACATGTTGCATGTGAGGAGGAAAATGAAGGAAAATAATGGAAAATGAAGAAAAGAGAGGCCTCATTGAGGAAAATGCTTCTGGGAATCAGTGGGTAACCTTTTGTCAATTCAGTTTTGGAGCTCTCTCATTATTCTCTCTCTCTCTCACTCTTGGACACTTAGAGTTTTCTTGGAGCACTCTTGGAAGGTGTGGTATACTTGGATTTTTGGAGCAAGAAGAAAAAGGAAGAGTAGGAAAGCATAAGAGGACATCAAGATCAGCAGCTACAGCGGGTTTTACTTGTAGGTAATGAGTTGCATGTATGTTTTCCTCACTAATTTTGGCATGCATGGCATATGCATATGGCTTATTGGTCATGATCTGTCACTGGCATGGAGGACTGCTTGGATTGACAGTGGATTTGCTTGGCCTTGCCATTTCCTAAATAGCCATGGTGATTGTGGGTTCATTTCTTTATTTTTCTGGTTGGCTCTCATGTTTCCTTAGCTTGGGTTGAGTTACTATTTCCTAGAGCCTTGGTTGGACAAATGCTCTAGAGCCCTATAACAACTTGGGTTGAGTTACTAGTCCTAGAGTTTTGGTTGTACAAACGCTCTAGAGCCATAGGTGGGTTGAGTTACTAGTCCTGGAGCGTTGGTTGGACAAATTCTCTAGATCCCAATATAAGCTATGGGTTGAGTTACTAGTCTTGGACCATTGGTTGGGACAAATGCTCTAGATCCTTGGAAGGCTTGGATAAAGACCAATATGATGATGGTTTTGTGATGTCCAACTGTGAGGTGGCATCACTGTTTGATTGGTTGAGGTGGTTGACCTCTGGAAGCCCTAGATGGCTTTGAATTGATGTGTTTTGTGAGATCCTACATTCATGCTTGGAATATGGCATGGGGGTGAATGGATGAAGAGATATTTGGCTCAGCCATTCTACAGTCGGGTGGAACATGGTAGTCCCATCTCGGGTTTGGATTTTGCATCATCAATATGAGGTTTTTCTCCTTATATTTCTAGGAGTATTATATTGGTTTATATGTGGATCATATGGTTGTGGTTTCCTTGGTATTTCTGTTGCTATTATGATGGTTATGTATATGTTTAATGACAGTAGCTATATATGGATCTCATCATTTTTTTATTTGTAAATGAATGAAAAATGTATCTAGGACCTAATGGATGAAAATGTAGCTAATGTGTTGAGGCATCAATGTCTCTTAGCAATTCTCAGATGAGTATGAGACCCTTATGCTTAGAACTGTTGTTTACATCTATATATTACATATTTGTGATATGTTTAATGAAATGCATATCATGGCTAGTAGGAGTCCAGTCAAGGGCTTGTTCAAGTATTTTCATTTGCATCATTTTTTCATTGTTATCTTTCTGTTCTGAAGGTGTCATTCAATTTTGAGTAGTGACCTGGGCTATTGGCCTAAAAAAGTGGCTCAAATCCAAGGGACACTGGCATGGCATTGGGAAAAATAGTCTCTAGATGTTGGAATGCCTTGACATGAGAACATCCAGAGCCTCCTGGACATTGTCAGGCCCATAACATGGGAGTGTCCAGAGGTCAAGAGGTCTAAAACCTCAGTGGGACCCATGGATTGGTTACCATAAGTGTTGGGATGGTTCTCAAGGGTCTTGTAGCTAGTGTGGAAGGTCTATATGATGTGTTTCCATTGATTCCATACCCTTAAGCTCACCTAGGAGGTTGAATCCAATCATAGTAGCCTATCGTCACATGCTTACCTCGGTTGGCTAGTTACTTGGGTAGATGTGGTAGGAGGGTGTTACATAGTGGTATCAGAGTATGGTTCACCCCTCGAACTGGATGGGTTGTGTGTTGGTCATGCATTCATGTTGGTTGCATATATGTTTCTTGTGTTGTAGGGTCATGTACTTGTTTCATTTATATGTTATAGGTTATGGTTGTAGTGATATTGTCATGGGAAGTTATGGTGTTGTTGTGGAGTGTGTCGTCATGAATGTGTGTTTGATTACGCATGTTAATGTTCACATGTTGCCAAGTGTACATTGATGTAGCAGTTTTTTCATGCATGATGTCGTGGTATGTGTTATTGATAAGGTCATGCATTAATGGTTGGACCCTAGATAGAATGATGGTTACATAGTTATATGCTTATGTGTTATGTTCCTATATGTTGTCATGATTATGTTATACATGTATCACGTTGATTTGTTGATCTTGCAGATGAGGTATCCTCCCCAAACTATGATAAGGTACACTGGTTTGTTGTGATTTGGTTTAGATGACATGATATACCTTACAAGAAGAATATAAAAATGGCTAGCAAGATGGTGGACTACAAAGACTCTCCCTATGGATCATATGAGCAACATGGTGTTGGGAATTCTTCCAATTTGACAGCTACACTAAGAATCTTAAAGGAAGAAATAAGGAGTTGTAAGGAAAACAATTATCGAATCATAAATTCATAGGAGAAACTTACAGAGGTAAATGCAGTGATACTTTGGAGTTTGTCAGAATTGCTACTACAGGGACCTCTTTAAATCATCCATGAGCAAGAGGACAAAGCTAATGGGGCATATGGTAGTAGGCTGCATGGTGGTCAAAATTCAGATAGAGATGACATAATTAGAGATCGCAGATTGTTGGATACTCTAGATAAGAGAGGTGATAAACACAGGTATTATTCTAGTTCTAGTTTTGACGGACATGAGGATCGATATCGTTATCATCCTTACACAAGGAACGATAGGGGGTATTCTTCGGATGAGTTTAAGAAACAAAAGCCACCTACATTTGATGGAGAGATGAAGAAATCGCAGGATGCAGAGGCATGGTTTCTTGGAATAAAAAAGCTCTTTAGGTTGCATGATTACTCAGACAACATCAAATCCAAAATAGCTACATTCATTCTTAGAGGTAGAGCAAACATTTAGTGGGAAGACGTGAAGAATGTCAGAGGTATACATGAGGAGGAGTTGACTTGGAATGAGTTTAAGAGTCTATTCAAGAAGAATTTCCTATTGGAGAGATACTTTGATGACAAGGAAAAGGAATTCTACGAGCTAAAGATGGGGTCTATGACATATGAGGAGTACACCAGCAAGTTCTTGGAGCTACTAAGGTATGTGCCTTACCTCAAGGAGGAGAAAGACAAGATTCACAGATTCACTAGTGGGTTAACAATGGAATTCAAAGATAGGATTGAGTTCGATGAGCCTGGATCATTGGAGGAGACCATCCAAAAGCTAAAGAATTGCTATGAACAATCAAAGCACAAGTCTGATACTAAACCAGACTAGAAAGGTAATTCAAAGAACAAGGGAAAATGGGATAGGAAGCAAGTAAGACCTCGGTATTCAGGTAATAAAGAGAATATTTCACCACCTAAGAAGTTCAATGCATCTAAAAGGGGACAAGGACTTTGAACAGAGGAGTAGAAGAAGGAGTTCGTGTGGTGTTGGACTTGTGGAGGGGATCATCGTTGGAGAGATTTTCCACAATACTAGGGTGGTAGGCATTAGATATATAGTGTGCAGGAGGTATAGACTTTTGGGGATGTTGGTCAGAGTGTTCCTCATATTTATGCAGCATTGGATAACAAATAGGTAGACCATTAGACATCTATCATTGAGATGGATGGTAAGCTTTGTGATCAATTTATTTCTATTTTGATTGACCCTGGATCTAATTATAGCTATGTTAGTCCTAAATTGGTGGATAAGTGTGGTTTGAGTAAGGAATTGCATGCATAATCTTGGTTAGTGCAGTTGGCTACAGGTACAAAGAAGTGAGTTCATCATTAGTGTTACATAGTATTTTGTCACCGTCCATGTTACCCCTTCTCCCGTACATTGGAGAACCTATTCTGAGACCTGTGAGAAGTGACATAACCTGAAAACACCTGCATTGTATCCCCTTGAGTATGTACTTCATATGCCCTGAAGACACCTTCTGCAAAATACCCATAAATATAGCCCTTTTTCCATTGGCGCTGTTCCACAATGTATCACTCGCGCCAATGGGGGAAATCCTCCAAAGAGGGCGCGCCAGCTGGTGCTTTGTGTCAGAGTCACACTAGCGCCAACCCAGTTGGGTAAAGTTTTTAACAAACAAACTTCCGAAGGTTCCTTCTAACCTATCCATGAACTGATTCCAGTTTGAGTTAGTTCAGTTGGGCTTTGTATCTCCCAAGGAGAGAAGTAGTTCTCCACCTCTCATGTAAGCTTCCTAATGATAAGGACAATCCCATGAATCTGGTGGATGGTCTTATCTACTCCTCCTACCTCTATATAAGCTTGTTCTTTTCCCTTTGACAAGCTAGTTAGTAATTCTACTTTTCAAGCTCCCAAATCTAAGTCCCAAAGTTTGAGAATTGCTAAGCTCATGTTACAAGAGGCCTTGTTCATTCTCGTAAGGCTATATCTTTAAGGAGGAGATCCATGTCCAAGTAATCAAGGAGAGAGAGGCTTGTTCCCCATCCCTTACAAGCTTTGCAAGGCATGTGTTGCTGATCACCCAGCCAAAGGAGGATTCGACGTCAGAACTTGGTTGTATTCCACTCATGAGTCTTTATAATGATGTTTGAGTTGTATCCTTTCTGACTGATACATAGTTGCATTTCTTGGATTTTATGCTTGTATTTGTCTTTTTCTTTGCATGTGTAGGTGTCTATTCATGAGGATCATGAGGATTGTGACCAGTTGAAGCGAAAGAACGAAAGCGATGACTCTTCTACGAATACTAGCGTTGGATTCGAGGTAGGCTCTCATCATTGGCCTTTACTTTGAAATTAGGAACCTACGTTTTAGCGTTGTTTGATTGTTGCTAGACCCCATTCAGGCTAGTGGGATCGCCTCTATCCACAGAGGGGATTTACCTGTACAACAATTTGGCGACTCTGCTGGGGAGTTTGCTTTTTCCTTGTTTTTTTATCTTGTCTTGTTGTTTGATTTGTAAACTTTAGACGGAGCCTGAAGTCTATCCAGATAACCTTCGAAACGCTATTGCTTTGCATTAGCGAAGTAGATCAATGCTACTTCAGTCCATCTCAAGTTTGGTTTGCAAACTGAACGACTTGGAACTTGCCTTGTTCCTTGGTTATTTCCTTGGTTTCTCCTGCTTGTTTAGCTTTCTGGGTTGAATTCCTGTATTGTTTTTGCCTCTTGGAGTACTTAGGTGTTGCTGGTTTCAGCCTTGGCTCTTTTGTTTTTATTTTTCCATAGCAAACTCGACTGGCGCTAGTTTATAGCGTGACAGTCGCACTAGTTGGTGCAAGTTGCATATTGACAACCCACGCCAATTCCTGAAAGGCGCTTGTTGCAACCTGACAGTCGCGCCAGGCCTGTAAGCTTTTGAAGTTTGCTTGGTTGTGAACTTTTTGAGCTTTGGTTTTGTCCTAAGTACATTTATTAGACAACTTGAGTGTCTTGGAGTGTGATTTGACTGGCTTTGATCGCTACCCTTTGGGTGTTTTCTTTTTTCTACTGATTTCGCATTTCTAGCCCTAGGGCATCTAGTGGCCCTGTGAATCGAGCCTTCCTGAGGTATTTTGATCTTTTCGTAGTCCAGTCGACTCTTTTGTTTGCTCCCTTACACTTTTTTGGTAGTTATGAATCATTTTGTTGCGTTATTTGAGTGATTTTCTTCGTCTTCACTTGAATCCCACTTCGTCTCACTTTGAGCCCAGATCACACGGCTCATTGTTCTCTTTGGGATCTTTTTGGTTCTTTGGATGTTTGATTTGCTGATTTCAGGAACTAAACGTGTGTGCATTGGATAGAATTTGTTTGTGTTATTTCTCAAAAGTTCTTTAGTGCATTTTTCCATTATCGAAAAGAAAAATCTCTTTTGCTTTGAATCAGTTAATGAAAATTAGTACTTTTCATTTAGATTAGTGATTTAGTGATCTTAAAGAAAAGTTTATTGATTTGCATTAGCTGCATTAGAGAAACTCTTTGTTGTTTGTGATCATTTTGTTTGCATGAAAGCTCTTTAACTCTCTTGTAATTAGCATTCATCGAATGGAATGACATGTTTTGGCATATAGATTGCATTTAGGCATTTTGAGAGATTACATACGGTAGGACCTGAAAATCGAAACCTAACACAAGATCAACTTTAAACTAAATCGAATGAATCTAACAACGCATTGGAACATAATGCTCACATTCTAGAGGTCTAGGCTAGAGACGTGCTCCGGCATCGTTAAACCTAGTCACTTTTGTTTCCACTCAAGGATGGGTGATTCCTCCTTTTGTGACTCAACTATGGTCTAGTATGGACTTGTGCTCCCACATACCGTCGAGTATATGGGGAGACTCCATTAGGTTATCATCCTTGATCCACGGGAAGCCATGTCTGCGGCCTTACAGCCTGTAATGCACCGAACACAACATTCGGGAAGATTGACTATTGTACGGAAAGTCCTTGGTTTTCATATGATTGCTAAGGTGTATATGCAGTTTTACAGATTGTCTGGTAAACCTTTTGCCTAGTTCTCCATAGTAGTCACTTTTGATCCTTTTCAGACTCCCTAAAAGAAAAGGCTCATCTGAGCACTTGTCACTTCAGGCTCACTAAACATTTGAAGGCGACTAGAGTCATTTTTTTGTCCTTTTCTCGACTCTTTGAAGATGAAAAGGTCAAGTTATGTCCTTGTGTCCACAAATTAAAATTTATTCGGTCGTGATCACACGACCTGTTAGATTTTGTTTGTTGGTCGTTTGATTGTGTGTCTTGGTTTTTTTTCAGCCCCGTGTGTGATTTTTTGTTTTGATGGAAACTTTTCCAGAGTTCACCAACCCAAGAATCCTTTCTGAAGGGAATCCTGGTCATTTTCCTCCTTTCGGGAATGTTGGTGCTTCTTACATGGCAACGTTGTCCCTTCCTGGGTTAACTGTTGGGTTGCCTGTTTGGTTGTTCTCAACCTCTGTGATCCCTAGTGTCTCAACTACTGGTCAATCAGTTCCTCCACCCGAACAACATCATGTTGATTCCAAGGTGGATCTCTCCCCTTCTTCTCCTATTTCTACATCTTCATCTTCTACTTCACCTGGTGAAAGTCTGGATTCAAGTAACCAGGTGGCTAAGAAGAAGAAGAAGATGAAGAAGAAGAAGTCTCCTAAGCGAGAGGTTAAAAGTGTAGCTACTCCTCCGAGTACATGATCCGGATTTAAACAGGAACACAACAAAATACAGAGATAACCATATACACAAATATGCAACGGAAATAATACTTCATTTCATTAATGGAAAATACTGA
>APFE030213423.1:28983-59428 GCA_000404065.3 Pinus taeda | reverse complement strand
AGAGAGGAAAGGAAAAAGGGAGTCAGCATTAAAAGACAAAAGGAGGATAAAGGGAAAGCCATTTTACAAGAATCATTCCCTTCACCTGAGCCCTCAAATGAAGAAGAATCCCAAACACTAGCTGACAGATTAATACAACTTCAAACCACTGCCCTCTCAAAGAGAAAACAAAAAGAGAAACATAGTGCCCATAAAAAGAGCACTAATGTACAAGTAAGGAGAAGCAGTAGGTTGAAGGGAAAAGTGAGTGTGACCAAAGGGAAACAGTCCCATTTTGTTGACTTAGGCACACCTGAGAAGACCCCAATTCAGTTAGATGTTGAGCTAACTCCTCCATGAGAGGAAAGTCCCTTCCAACAAGAGAGAGAAGGCAGTTTTCAAGAATTTGAATTCAAACCAAGACAAACACCTGACATAGACCCTGATCAGTAGAAAGCATATGATTACTTTGAGACTTTAGAGCAATCTGCTACCGGTCCAAGCACTATAGTACCTCATGATGAACAGGTCAAATCTCTAAAACAAGAGGTATTTGAGCTGGAAGTCTTGAACTGGCACATTAAGCAAGAGAATGAAACCTTGAAAGAACAAAGCAAAGTGGACAAAATGGTCCATGACAATACAATGCTTCACTTGGTTCTTTGTCAGAAAAAGAATAGAAAGTTGAAAAAGAAATGCAAGAAATTGAGTAGGGCCTTGATTAACTTAAGGTTTAGATGTTTGGTTATGAAACCAAAAAGAGCAAAATTGGCAGTGAGAAGGAAGAGGAGAAGATTGGATGTCTTGGCAGAGGCATCTGAGCATATAAACTGAGAAATCATGACAAGTTTTGGTTGCATGAGGACATGTAACACCTTCACAGTGGGGGTATGTTGGGCCTCAAACCTGCACTCATTTACCCATCCTCCCAAGAGCCTTTTCCTACTCATTTCCTTCTTTTGCCATCATTTCCTTCATTAACTTGTTCAATTCATTGCATTATAGGACTTTTTGACATGATTTGCTAATTGTGCTAATGGTTGACTGTTGGTTTAGATTTTTGGTTCAAGTTCTTCAATTCCGCTGCTATTACAGGTTTCCGCAGCCAATCTCTGATTCCGCAGCCGATCCCAGATTCCGCAGCCATTTTCTTGTTTGATATGATCCAGGTGTCTTCGAGAGAAAAGAGCCACATGGGCAAGTTTGTATGACTGTGTACATGGTACGTGTGCTATCATCTTAGCCAAACTGGCCGACGACACCCCTGGTCAACGCAGAGGAAGATCTGGTCAAACGGTAAGGTTGCAAATGGTGGCACGGCTCTGCGTGTTCGGTTGGAGCACGTAAGTCATAGTTGGCTTCTCCTTTAGCCACGAAGATTGCAGGGGACGAGAATCCAACACCAGATTTATTAAACCACGATGACCATTCCCTAGATCCATGCTCAGTGCTGCTGGACGTGCCCTTTTCCTAGCTGTTAGTTAGCTTAGTTTACGCATAGGAAAGTTGATGTTCTTGCTATAAATAAAGCGTTTCCACACGCTGAATAGTTAGTCTGATTTAGTTAATATTTTGCTGCTGAAAACTCTGTTTTGAAGACCTTTTTATAAATCGTTTTACGCTTCCCACTGTGTTTATTATGAGTTGATTTAATTTGAAGAAGACAGTTCTGTTTCTATCTGTGTAGCTGATCTTTTAATTGGTTGAAGTGGATGGAGGGCCCCTGTCTGCTACAACCATTGTATAGTAGCCTTTGAATTTACTTTCCTGCATTTCGTTTTCTTTATTTGATCATGTATATTAATGTACAGTTTTTGAATTATGCTGATTTACATTTCGGTAATCTTCACGACTGATCAGTGTGTTTTTACAGCTTTGATTAGGAGCCCGGGACAGTGTGCTTTTACTTCTTTTCAGTACTAGTGGCATCTGAAATTGTCTTATCTCAACTGCTGACTTTTTACTGTGACTTTCATTAGTTACTTACTTAGCTAGTTTTCTTTACTTGATTTACTTTATCAAGTTGTGTCAAGTTGCTAATCTCTTAATGGTTCTATTTATCATAATTCACTAACTTTTATGGGACCAAAACATTATCTAACTGCAGCTTGATTTGCTAATTTTTAGACTCATATTGCTAATTCACTCCTAACTTTTCTTTTTCACATGATTAATTCAGCTAAAGGCAGAATGTTAAGGGAGAATTAAGTAGTGTGATTTGTCATTTAATTTTTGGATTACTAGAGTAGTGTTTTTGCTTTCGGCAGAGCTCATGTAAATATCATTTTCATTTCTATCAGCAGTAAAGGTATTGGACTAGTGCCATTAGTCTTTTGTTTAAATGCTTTGCTTTCATTTGATGCTTTAATTCCATTTCAAGTCATTATGCAAGTTTTTCTCTTTAGAATTTAAGAAGCATTTAGAAATCATCACATACACACACATTCACTCACTTGTTTATAACTTCATCATATCATAATAGGAAGATAATTTAGACATAAACTAAAAACGACAAAAAGAACTAGGAAAGGCTACTTAAGTATATATTGTACACTTCACTTCATCAGCTTACGAGCCCCGGGTTGACAATTTATGATAGCAATTTAGACAACACTAAATTGACCAAACAATTGGTAAAAGGTAAATCAATTGAAGTGATTGGTTTCTATTTTTCTACCATTTACCTCATTTTCCTCAAGGTAATCTTCTTCACAATCATGATGGCATTTATCCATCAAATGAATTTTTAAAGTAAACAAAAACTTCAAATAAGTATGCAGAAGTGCATAAATGCATTATATTTCATCAGAGTTAGTTCTTCCTTTCTATCAAAAACCCTCTCTTTCATAGATTATTAGTGCTTGGATTTGTGCAAGTGGATTTTTCCTTGGTGCTTTGTGGACTCGATGGCTAGGGCCTAAATGGAAACTTGGGTGCTTCCTTGTGTGCTTTGTTGTAGATTCCCTCCCCAATCTCATTCCCAAGCGATTCCGTTCGACACTTGAACATTTGAGGCTCATATCTCACCTTTGACATTTGGCACTAGTTTCATTTGGCACAAAAGAGTTTGGTAATTACCAATTAACAATATTATAGAATTTTCTTTTATGTTTGGCGGAATATGGGACCCTTTCAACAAAATAAACATTTATTTATTTAGAGACCCGTACTTGCTACTAACCATTTATTTCCTTCCTGCTTGGGATCTTTTGACATCTGTCAACGTGCATTTCTTCCTTGTCTCAAGTGTTGATTCCCACATTTGTCACATAGAAATGATAAGTTGGTCTTTATATACAACAGGGCATAGAAGCCTTATTGGCATGTGGATAACTTATGGCTCTTGTGGGCTTCTCTTCTTGGCTTGCATTCTTTTTGTGCTATATGTGGCATAAATTATGATTAATTTGGTTCTTTCTTTATGGTCTTTGGAGATTTGTCCTCTCACCATTATCTTTTCAATAAAAATTAATTAAACTCTGTAAATAACCCGAGAACAAATTAGTTCTAAAATACCCTTTTTTCTTTTGACAAAATTTGTAACCCTTTCCCGAGATTGTATATTTTTTCCCCATTTCCCTTACCATCCAACTTTTTGCACCCTTTCTTAATATTTCTGAATTAGCGCTAACAATCCCATCGTGAGTGCACCTGAATGTTTTCAAAAACAAAATTTAAAATTGATAATCCTTATACTCCAAAGTTATGCTGCAACCTATACTTGACCTGCAACATGTGTCTGCTCAAACTGAAACCAAACTGAAAGCTAAAACTATCCACGTTGAAAAATGAATGCTAAAAATCGGACCAAAGCATCTTCTTACCATAGCAAGCTTATTGCGCACACCTACCTACTCTGATCCACTAAAAATTTGTTGAAACTAGGTAATACAAAAGTGTCAGTGAATCCAATAAACTAGTCGTTGAAATAGTGTAGTTGCTTGTCTATGAACCTACAAAATGAAAATTGGGATATACCACGGTGGTGAAAACCTATAATGGATATTGTGTCCACGAAGAGAACATGGATGAGGAAATAAGTTAAAAAATACTTCCATATAGTCTACTGCATGATCAAATAAGTGATTTTCTATCTATTGATCCTTAAGGCTTCAATAACTAGCTTGTCATGGCTGAATTTTTCAGATGTATTCACTATGTCAAACCATGAATTCAACTATGCATTGCCAAACTTGTGTTCAAAATCAGAACATTCATCAATTTGAAAACCATAGGGCAGCACTACCGCATATCATTTCAAATGGAAAGGTTCTCAAAGGACTAATTCTTAGATTGGAAATTATGGGATGGAATTTGAAGGCTTCAATATATTTCTCAAATTTTTCAACATATGATTCTAAAAAATATCTCTTCTCCTCCAAAGATTTTCATTCTATTAAATACCTAGGTAAAAAAATTTAGAAAGCTTCGTCCACTGATCATCATCAAACATATCAAAATACTCCCTAAAATCTTCAATAGACAAAGCATCTTCAACATAACATGCCATTTCGATTGACTAGGCAACTAGATTTGTAGTTCAAGCTCTAAATTCTTTGGATAGTGGACCCACCATGAACTCTGGATTGTTTGAAAATGGAGTCACCAGGTGAATGATGCATAACTGCTTTTTGTTTGATCTATGTTCACAATCAATTATTAGAACTAATTCTTTGTCATTTGACCCAAGGATGATTTGACATCAAACTTTGTAACACTGTCCTCCCACATTTACCCAAGGTAACTAGTCCACCAAGCTAGAAATTTGACAAAGAGTTACTATGATATTATTCAACTCCACATGTAGAGTTAAGGAAGTGGAACTTACAAGACAAGACCAATCTAACCTTCCTCAAAATCTACAGAACCTTTAGGAGCCAATCAACCCCTTAAGGTGTCCAAGCCCTAAGACCACTTGAGTTTTGTTGAACCAGATCCCCATTCACTCCCATGATAAGCCTTACATTTGACTGAGACCCTCCAATCTCTCCCACAACAAGGCATCCATGTAACTACAACCATTTTCAGGCAGTTTTGTGTCAGTAACCCGAAATTCTGAGCCACTTTTTTAGGGCTTGCACTCAAACCTCTGCCCAAAACTTCTTGAAACTTCCACAAATGATAAATAACAATTAAATAAGGCTACTAATGTAAAAAATTTAACATGGACTTGTCCTAACCCCTTCCATCCACGACAATAATTATGCCAAACATATCATAAACATGTAATGTACATGTCATAAATACACATCTAGACATAGGGGTCTCATACTTATCTGAGATTTGTCAAGAAGGACTGATGTATCCTCACCATAGTTGCATTATTATATATATTAGGTTATGTATTCAATAAAAATTCACCTACTAATAAAAACATGATGAGATCCATAACTCATGTCTATCATAAAAGTTTCTTATAACTAACAAATAATAATAGGAATATTAATGATGAAATACCCATTAAGACACATAATGAAAAACACATTTACTCATAAAATACTAAAGGAAAAGGAGCTCTTATTAACATATGCAAATCCAACCAATTCAGGGACTTCCACGTACCACCCGACAATAGATTTGGCTAAACCAAATCTCTCTTTTAGCTAATCACCCCCATGCCATATTCCAAATATGAATGCGGGATGCCATGGAATAAACCAAGAACACCAAACTAGGGCTTCCAGTAGGGAAACCACCTCAATCCTCAACCAGTGATTCCACCTCACATTTTTACATCACGAACCATCACCAGATTGGTTTGTACCCAATTTATCTAGGGTTTAAGAGTGTTTGTTCCAACTAAGGCTTCTAAGACTAGTAACTCAACCCATAGTTGTTGTTTAGATCCAAAGGGTTTGTCCAAGAAGGGCTTCCAAGACTAGTAGTTGATCTAAAATGTTGGGAAAACTTGTTAATTCTATGCAAGCACCCTCATGAGTAATTTAAAAAAAATTTAGGATCATCTTAAATTAACCAAAATGTGAGGATTTATGTGTCAAGTGTTGACTGACTTTTATCATGAGATTAATTAGCTGTTTAAACCACATATACAACAAGTAAATTAAAAATACTAAAACACAACAAACTCATATTACAAATATGATAAAATATTTCACCCCTCCTTGGCTACATCTCATTGGACCCACTTCAATGGTTAAGCCCTCTTTGTATTAATGGTCAATTATCTGATTACATGCACCTACAGTGCTCCAATGTCTTTGCAACTTGCTCCATCAAATTTAGAAGACCCAAAAACCACAAAAATGACTCTCCAAACTCTGCAATTGGACTTCAGCTGATCTAGCCTTTACCTCCTCTCCTGGTGGCCTCAGGCTTCCTTAAACTTCAATGTCCCAAAATCATGTATAGAAGTGCTTTTCTGCGTCTGTAAACTATTATATTATGTTCATAGCATCCAAATCATCTAGGAATGACTCTTTTTGAGCAAAAAAATGGTTAAAATATGCCAAAGTTATGGCCTCTTTATTTTTCCCTAGGAGAACTCCACCAAAATTGGAGAAACTCCAGTTAACTCTGCCAAATTTATAGTGTCGAATTTAGCGGACCTGCCAAAACTACTGCCAACCTAATATGAACTTAATTAACTATTAATCATGGATTAATTAATGTCAATCCCACTTAGTCCACATGGTTAGTAATGAGCCCAGCCTTCGGTTATGGTATATGGTCACATGTGGAGAGGGGGTTGGCCCGCAGGGCTAGCCCTCTCCTCCCCAAACTTTGACGCTTTAAACCTCAAATAGAAAATGAGCCCATAGATTGTTAAGAATTAATGTTGCAGCATAGTGGTAGTGCATTTAGCTTGTGTGGGTAGTGGCATGAATTTGATTCCCCAGCCTGCCACTATAATTTTACCTGACCTTTGAGAGGGCACGTGGTGGCCTCTGAGCTTGCCACATGTCATCCTCTCATTGGTCCACCCAAAATGCCATAGACCAATCACATGTCAACAAATGTAAAAATCTAATTGAGCCACCTGTAGGAATATTCCCTGGAATATTATTTCTGCTGACTGGGCTATATAGATGCCTAGTCAGCATCCCAATCAACCCTGTACCCAAAATTTGCCTATTTGACAAAACATACAGCAGGCTCTAACTTTCTCATACGATCTCCATGTGTTGTGTTGAGATCGTATCACCGAAATGGATGCGGTCATTCAAGTTTTGATCGATTATGAGAAATTTTATTTTTGAGCAAATTTTTGCCCCTAATCCAGATTATGATTAGTAACTCAACCCACCAAGGGCTCCAGATATTTTTTCCAATGAAGGCTTTTAGGACTAGTAACTCAACCCAAGCTATTACAGGGATTTCAGAGTGTTTTTCCAAAGAAGGCTCCAGGAAATAATAACTCAACCCATAGCCATAAGGAACATTAGCACCAACGGGAAAATAAAAGGTAAAACCCACAACACCATGGCTATCTAGGAAATGGAAAAGCTAGGCAAAGCGATTATCAACCTAGGAAATCCTCCATGCCAATGAGGGATCATAACCAAGAAACCACATGCATGTGCCAAGAATGAAAAAACTAGTAAGGAAATCATACATGCAAATAGATACTTGCAAGAAAAACCCATCAAAGTTGTTCATCAAATTGTCCCATTTTTATTTCTTGCTCTTCCTTTGCCTTCTTTCTCCAAATCCCAAGTATACCACACTCCTCCAAGAGTTCTCCAAGAAAACTCTAAGTGTCCAAGAGTATGAGAGAGAGAGAATAGAATGAGAGTGCCAAAGACTGAACTGAAAAATGGTTGTGAATTGATCCTCATAAGCCTTTTTATCACTGAGGCCTCTATTTTCTTCATTTTCCTTAATATTTCCTTCAAATTCCCTCTCATGCAAATTTGTGACCTTTCACTTTCCTTTTCTCCTATTTTCCATTATTTTATAAATAAAAATGACAATAAATGTCTCTTTTCCTTTGCCAATTCCTTTTCCAATTTACTTAACCAAAATAAACTAGGCGTGGCACTCACTATAATGTTTTTCCCAACACTCAACTTGCAATACATACCCCATGACCTTGGTATTATATTTTTACATGAATTTTTAAATGGGTCTATTATAGAACCCACCCCCTTGGGGGAACACCATCCTCAGTGTTTAATGACACCTACATCTAGCAAGACCAGTGAAAAGAAAAGCATAATGCCCATGGAGCTTTAAAGCTTAACTCGTTGCAATATTTACAAGGACCAATGCAGAAAACATGACAATCATACCTTTTACTGTATCTTTAGAACAGAACTCATTATGGAATTTACAATAACAACTACATATATACTCATACACATTTTCTTTGACAAAAAAATAATCACATTGATTATGGGGCTTTACAAATCCAGCTTGATACAATATTTACAATAATATACACATATATACATATGCACATTTGTTCAACCAACAAACAAAAGGTTACGATGCTCACATCAATCAACGAGGGAATCCAGAGGCTCACATCTCCACCCTCAAATGTAGTACCAAGATTCACCTTCTTCCCAGGAAGTCTCCAATCCACTCCTGAATCAAAACATGCATCCAATGTCCAATGCTATAATCTTGCACCACTTTTCCTCTCAGTGAATAGTTATTAGCTGATTTTTCCAGGGTGCACTCCCAATGTGCTTTTGATTCCATCTAGAAATGATAATAACTATATTCCATGTCCTTCCCTTCTCTGTTACATAGTCCCTTGGGAAATCTGATCACCCCCTTTCATGCAGTCAAACACCTTCCAAGTTTGGTTGGCATCCCCTTCTCTGCTACATAGTGCCTCGAGAGACCCCTCCCTTGGCAAGGTTTCCTTGCATAAGAAGGTCCAAAAACCAAGGAATATCCCTTCGTCAAAACCATCATACTAGCCATAGCATTCTCATGGAAATCAATGGACGTTATTTGGTACTAGTGTGCCACAATAGCCCTGCCCCTAAAGTGCTTTACCAACATACTGCTACTAATTCTTGTAGTTAGTTTCAACCACCCAAACTGGGCATCTTCCATGCTTTCATGTATCAAGAACATAATTTCCATTAGACTCAAAGAAAATTTAAATAAATTCAAATCATACCTCGTTGGTGGCCCATGAATAAGGTACACTTGCAATTCTATTCACTTCCTGTCACAATAAGTCAAACTAGTTGTTTGATCAAATCATCACGTATAAACATATCACATCTAGTTAGCTTAAAAGGAAACCATTATAAAACAAAATCATAAATCACATGGGACCATCATAAGTCAGAGTCATAGATCACATGCATAATTAAAACTGAAATAAAATATTGATACTTATCCTTTAACCAGTTATTTGTTTCTACCTCTACTCTTTGTCTTTTCCATACACACGCTGAATCAATTTCCAAACCCAACAAGAACCCAGTTTCTTTGCTTATCCTCAAACATTTACACATACACATAGTTTACACCACATGCATACAATCACACTATACATGCACCTACACTCAACATACAACACATACACCTACACCTAGTGTACAACCACACACATACACCTACACCCAGTGTACAACCCCATACATACACCTACACTCGACATACAACACAATAGAGTACATGTACGTACATAGAGTACGACACAACGGATACATATGTCATGATACCATGACTACACAATGAACATACGTGGTACCACAGGTGCACAACACAACATGTATGATGTCTACATAATACCACATGTACACAACACCGCCTGCACAACATGTTCTTAGAATCACATGTACATGGCACCACCTGCACAACATGTACACAAGACCACATGTATACAACACCACCTTCACAACTTGTACACAATATCACATGTACAGCACATGTACACAACACCACCTACACAATGTGTACATAACACCATGCGCACAAAGAACCAAATGTACACAACACCACCTGCACAATGTGTACATAACAACATGTGCACAAAGAACCACATGTATAACATGTACATAGCATCACATGCACACAACACCTCATTCATAGTATGTACATAACAACACATGTACAGCATGTACTTAACACAGTATGTACAATGTCTACACTGCACCACATGTACACAACACCACATATACAACATGTACACAACACCATCTATACATAGCACTACATATATGACATGTACATAGCACCATTTGTACCTAGCACTACATATGCAACATGCACATAAAACTATATGTACACAGTACTGAATATGCAACATGCACATAACAACACATATGCAACATGCACACAACACCATAGGTATAGAATATTGAATCTCCTACATGTACACAACACCATAGGTACACAATAATGTATATGTTACATGTACACAACACCAGTACTACACATCCTAAGACCGCACTATCCTTACCAAGCAACCTTGCTTCTAGTGGCTTATCCATGCTTGTCCTAGCAGGTTGTAGATCACGCTACTTTCATTCTACTGATGTATCCCTCAGCGTTACCTACCACAGCATAAACATAGGCATTGTATAATCACATAATATCAAATCATATCGATATGATACTAACCTCATAGATATGTCAAAGCTACTCTTCCCACTTGATTCCTCATAGCCAAGAACCTCTTCATGTCATTCACTTGCATAAGAAATCATTCCTCCACAAGAATGATCCCTAATGACCCTGTCAAACAACGACATACATACATCCATATATACATATAAAAATTACCATAAAGCAATCATGATCCCTAAAGACCCTATCAAACAATGACATACATATATACATATCAACATTAGAATAGAGAAATCATGATCCCCAATGACCCTGTGAAACAACAACATACATAAATACATGTATACATATATAGGCATAAGCATAATCATGATCACACCATAATTACCAGATACTATAAGGTCTAGGTTGAGATAACTTCCTTTATCCGTGCACACCATGCACAACATTGAGAACAATAGTTCCCAACATAACCAAGGCATCTGATGCCTCAAATCCATTTACTTTACCTTTCCTAGTTACCTTTCTCATGACTGTCTTGCCACCGTCCATTTACCCAATGGACCCAACCAATCAAATTTACTATCATATTTTTTACTTAAGTTTATCTTTACTCGTGCATTGACTTTCATCTGGGTTTTACATTACCTAATGTGTTTCCTTAATCTCCTCTTGAGCTCCATTAACTTTCCTCTTTCCCTAACAAATTCACAAGACTATCAAACCATAAAAGGCAAGACCAAGAATCAATCAAGAGAAAAACCATTAAAAACCAATAGAAATATGGCACCACAAGAAAAGTGGCATGTCCATGCATTAGACACAAACAAAACTACAAATCAAATGCAAACAAATCACAGAAGATAGAAGATACGAGACTAGAAACCAACACCATGACTCAATCCCCATGGGTTCCCAATACCATCAAGAGAAGCTTCAACCCAAGCCTTCTTCAATATTTCATGGAATTCTCTTTTACCATGCAATCTCTTGCATCATATTATCATCAACACACAACTATCAATGCACAAGTAAATATAACAATAGACAGGTTTTCTTACACTTTTTTGCTAAGCATGTTTGCTTGTAACTAAACACATCCACTCCATCTCTCAAGGGACTCCGATTCCTTAACGAATCCAACTATAACTAGGAAATCAATTGTTGCACCTTTCAAATACATGTTCATGAATATAGCACATATCCACATAATGTCAGAAAAAGCAATGTTAGGAAGACTTCCTTTATGCATAGCACTCATTTGTTTGGAATTGTGATTTCCAAACATAGCCAAAGGAATTCTCAATTAGCTCCTTTCTTTTACCTTTTACCTTGTTGCAATTGATTCTTATTATGAAATATCATATCACCCAATTGTTAGTTATATAAACAAATCAACTATTACCTTGTCATGCTAATACCAAGCATGTTTCCCCACAATTGTTCACACATGCTAGTCACATGTTCCAAAAATAAAGACATCATTTCAATGAATTTGAAATCAACCTTTACCAAGACTAACAACCATGTCATAATCAACTAACAATCATTAGTCATAATACTATAACTAGCACCCACTTGCAGCCAAGTACATATCAGCTCAATGTATCTCAGTGGTGGCTATCACATCTACACAAGTTAGTCCAGATTAGTACCACAATGTCACAATTATATCGGCTCAAACCTGAGTATCATGACCATATCCATATACACATGCCAATATATATTAACATGATACATATAACATCAATACATTAAGTAAAATGACCGTAATCATCATGTGTATGACCGCAATGCATACAACAACAAACAAACTACCATGCATGACTAACAAATGCATGTGCATGTGACTACACTGATCAAATAGCATCTATCATGCATGTAAACACAAAAACAATATGTACATAACCATAATGCTTATAACAACCATTAATGAACATACATGCATGCCCAACATACAAACCTATATGATGGTCTACTCTTACCTTGAGGTCTAGTGCTACAACCTCGCTCTGATAATTTGCATCTCATGTTCTCTCTTATCCAACTCATTAGCCTCATGATGACACAACTACATACAACGACCTCATGCACTACAACCTTCACCATAAAATGCATGTATAAAAACATATAGACATTGACATGCATAACAAATGCATATGCAACTGACATGCATTCATGACAAACACATCCCAACAACAACATCATCAACTTCTACATGTAAAAATAATTGTAATAATGACCACTACCATGCATAAATAACAAGGACATATACAACCTACATGCATGAAAGACAAACACATTCTACCCATCCAATCCAAGTGTTGAACCATGCTCTGATACATCTCTGTGGTATCAGAGATCACTCAAAGAGAATGAAACTAGTCATCACCCAAAGAGAACAGAACTCACTTTGATACCACTATGTAACACCCTCCTCCCATATTTATCCAAACTAACCTGTCCACTGGGGTAAACATGTGACGAAGAGTTACTATGATATGATTTAACTCCCCATCTAGATTTAAGGAAGTGGAACCGACAAGACAAGACTAATTTGACCTTCATCATAAGATATAGAACCTTCAGGAGCCAACCGACCCCTCCAGGTGTTCAACCCCTAATATCACTTGATGTTTTGTTGAACTAGACCCCCAGTCACTCCCATGACAAGCCTTCTATATGATTGAGACCCTCCAACCACTCCCACAGCAAGGCATCCATGTGACTACAACCTTTTTTAGGTACTTTTGTGCCAGTGGCCTTAAATGTTGAGCCACTTTTTTAGGGCTAGGACTTAGGCCTCTTCCCAGAACTTCATGAAACTTCTGGAAATGATAAATAACAACAAAGCAAGGCTACTAATGCAAAAAATTGGACAAGGACTTGACCTAACCCCTACCGGCCATGACAAGAATTCCATCAAACATATCATAAACATATAATTTATGGGTCATAAATACACATCTAAACATAGGGGCCTGATACTTATATAAGATTCGTCAACAAGGATTGATGTCTCCTCACCATAGATTCATTTTTATATATTAGGTCATGCAATCATTAACATTTCATCTACTAATCAAAACATGATGAGAGCCATAACTCAAGTATGTCACTCACCAAATACCAAAGGAAAATGAGCTCTTATTAACATATGCAAATCTAGCCAATTTAGGGACTTCCATGTACCACCTGACCATAGATTGGGTTGAATGAAATCTCTCTTTCATCCCATCACCCTCACACCATATTCCAATCATGAGTGTGGGACCTCATGGAATAAACCAAGAACACCAAACCAAGGCTTTCAGATGCCAAACCACATCAACCCTCAACCAGTGATCCCACCTCATGGTTGGACATCACTAACCAACACTAGATCGGTATCTAACCAAGTTGTTCAAGGCTTCAGGGTGTTTGTTCCAACCAAGGCTTCTAGGACTAGTAACTTAACCCACAGTTGTTGTCAAGCCCTAGATAGTTTATCCAACTAGAGATACCAAGACTAATAACTCAATCTAGAAAGGGCTCTAGAACACTTTTCCAACCAAGGCTTCGAGGACTAGTAACTCAACCCAATATTTTATAGGGATTCCATAATGTTTGTCCAACCAAAGCTCCAGGAACTAATAACTCAACCCACAGCCATAAGGAACATGAGCACCAACCAAAAAAAAAAAAAGTAAAACCCACAACATTGTGGCTATGCAGGAAATGGTAGGGATAGGAAAAACCACTTCCAATCCAGGCAATCCTCCATGCCAATGACAAATCATAACCAAGAAACCACATGCATGTGCCATGCATGCCAAAAATAGCAATGAAATCATACATGTAACTCAATACCTACAAGAAAAACCCACTTTAACTGCTAATCCCATTGTCCCCTTTCACTTTCTTGCTCTTCCTTTACTGTATTGCTCCAAATCCTTAGCATGCCACACTCCTCCAAGAGTTCTCCAAAAAAATCTAAGTGTCCAAGAGTATCAAAGAGAGTGAATAGAATAAGAGTTCCAAAGACTAAATAGAAAAAAGTTTGTGAACTAGTCCTTAGAAGCGTTTTCCTCATTGAGGTCTCTATTTTCTTCATTTTCCTTAATTTTTCCTTCAATTTCCCTCTCATTCAATATGTGACCTTTCACGTTTCTTTTCTCCTGTTTTCCATTATTTCATAAATAAAATTCCAATAAATGCCTATTTTCCTTTTCCAATTTCATTAGCCATAATAAATCGAACGTGACACCCACTAGGATTTTTTTCCCACCACGCACCTTGGGATACATGTCCCATAATCTTGGTCTTATATTTTTTCATGAATTTTTAACCAGGGTTGTTACAAACTTCTCCTTCCGATCAATGGCACCCAAATGTTATCACTTATAAAAAACCCTGACTATGGATGGAAAAAAACTAAGGAAACATCTAACCTATTTAGATTAAAATTTGTCCCTTCAATCTAGAGAGGGATTTGTCCTCTAAACTCTACCATGTCTCACTGTCACTAAGCAGCAAGGAATTTAGCTCGTTGGCTAGATTTAGTTGGTAACACATGAACTTTGTTTGGAAGGAAGATAGACAGGGATCATTGGGCAATGGAATCTCTTGACAATAAAATTGCTAGCTATGGGTTGTATGAACATCAAAAATAGAGGGAATATAGTCGAAGGTCTCTTAGACAATTCATCATTCAACTATGATAGAAGGTAGTAGGAATAAACATAAAAATAAAAAAAAAAAGTAGAGAAGCTTGTTGATTTATATGAATCATATTTAAGTTAGAAACATATAAGTGATTTAGAAACTATAAATATGAACTTGTAGCGAGAGTTCAAATTTAATCACTTAATTCCATATGCAAAATACTTATGGATCATATTGTGACTTAGAGGAAAAAGAATGCACTAGAAAAACTAACAGGAGACATATCACACATGAATCTCTATAAATTTTCACAAGTAACACTAATAATAGCAACTTCTATTAATTTCAAAGTATACACTATACGCATTGTTTCTGCAAAAAATTCCAATCCCCTCAAATTACAAGAGTATTGCTTAAATAGTACCAGATAATGATTGTCTCTTCCTAGTTTGTTTGAAATAAAAATTATAAAAATAAACTAAACATATAACTGATTACAAAGTCTCGTGATCCTCAGAATCCCCTGATTGTCAAATATATATGATGTGTTGGGTTTGTTCCTTGAGAACAAGACCATCACTATAAATTGTATCCCTTTAAATCTGGAATTCAAACTTATTGTTGATTATATGCGTGGAAACATTTTCAATGATTGATTTGTGGTATGATATCTTGTTGAAGAGTGCCCCCATTTACTTCGATTTGTTATCTATTCTAGAATACTAATTTTATGCCTGAAAAAATTGTGATTTGAACTGTTGTTGGTTTTCTACCTATGAGTTCGATGTCCCAGATATTGAGGAAATTTAACTTATCCATAAGTTTTGGTGACATGTGCTCAAGGTTCTGGATTATTTACTGTGAAGGATTTGTTCTCACCTTCTTGATAATCCTTGAAGGAACCATATCATTCATTTCACACGAAACAAAGTTTTCATGCTTCTGCAAAACTTTTCCATCTCTTGATTTACCAATATCTTTCTTGGAAGCATCCAAATGAGTGGCAAATTGTGCATTACTTGTATGCACATTTGAGTTATGTCCTGGTGTTATAAGATTTATTTTTGTTGAATTTCTTTGGCTTCTGTTCACATGGATATAGGGTAGGCATAGTATTGGAAAGTATATGTTGACCTAAAACACTAGAAGATAACAAAGTTATAACTTGTTAGATATGCAGTTGTTTCCCAAACTGATGTACAAGTAGTTGGGATCTGTAAATAATGATCACTTATTACCAATGAATAGGAAACTTTGTGATAGGTTCCAAGCCATTTCTATGTTTTGGAATTCATTTGTACAAATGAAATGGTTTCAAATAATCTTGCACCATGAATCATTAAACCCTGGAATTTACTAAACACACGTAAAACTATTTATCCAAGGGACACTTAGCCCTAAAGCTATTTTCATGTCTATTTCTAGAGAAATGATGCAAATAATATGGTTTTCGATCAATTTCATCTCCAGTTTTTAGTAATCTATTCTCAAGGTTGCTTCAACTCATGTAGATAAGTTCCTTTATCATATAGAATATTCCATGCATGTAACAATGGCTTCGTGCATGTGATGGCCCTTTTAATTTTCAAAACCCTTTTATTCCACCAAGACTTGGAATAATAAGAGAAATTAATTTTGCATAAATATTTCTTAGATGTTTCATATAGAATCATGTAATTTTTGTTGAGAATTTGTTAGTATATGAAGTTCACAAAGTCATTTCCCAGTGTCCTTCCATCTTTAGGTTTTCAAAGGCTCTACCACCTAACCAAAATCGAACCAACCACAATTATACCATCTTATTGTTTTGAATGGGTAGGGTTTCCAATGTGTGGCCATTAGAAATAATTAAAATAAATAGTTGAGCATCAGTTTGACCAAAAGGTTCATGTGCTCTCATAGATCACCAATACTACGCTAGCATCTATATGTCCAACAATTTCCATATGTAGCAAGCCCTTGTACAATTCTTTATCTTCTTGAAGAGTCCATGATTCAGGATTGTATTGTTCCAAATGCAAGACATTCTTCAGTTTGAAGGGTTTCTCTGTTCATGATCACCTGTAATTCCTTGTGCAGCGTTATCTATATGAGTTTCTTGTTCACCAAGGAATCTACAACTAACCTCTTTTTTATTCTTATCAATTTTATTAGCAATAGGTAAATCAATTGAAGTGAATAGATTTTATTTTTCTACCATTGACCTCATTTTCCTCAAGGTAATAATCCTCGAAGTCATGTTCGTATTTACCCATCAAACACTTTTTCCAAGTAAATAAAAGCTTAAAATTAGTATGAAGAAGTGAATAAATGAATTATATTTCATCAGATTCGGTTCTTTCTTTCTCTTAGAAACCAACTCTTTCGTAGATTACAAGTGCTTGGATTTGTGCAAGTGTATTTTTGCTTGGTGCTTTGTGGACTTAATGACTAGGGTCTAAATGGGCACTTGGGTGCTTCCTTGTGTGCTTGGTTGTAGATTCCCTCCACAAGCTCATTCCCAATTGATTCCATTTGACACTTGAACATTGAGGCTCAACTCTCACCTTCAACATTTGGAACTAGTTTCTTTTGGCACACAAGGGTTTGGAAATGACAAACTAACAATAGTATAGAAGTTTCCTCTACATTTGGCAGAATATAGGACCCTTTCAACAAAATACAACTTTAGTTATTTAGAGACTCGTATTGGCTACTAACCATTGATTTCCTTCCTGCATGCGATCTTCTGACATCTGTCAATGTGAATTTCTTCTTTTTCTCGAGTGTTGATTCACACATTTGTCACACAGAAAGTATAAGTGGGTATTTATATACAACGAGGCATAGAAGCCTTATCAACATGTAGAGCACTTATTTCCCTTGTGGGCTTATCTTCTCAGATTGTCTTTTGTTTATGTTATATGTGGTATAAAATATGATTAATTTGGTTATTTCTTTATGGACTTTGGAGTGGCCTCGCACCATTATGCTTTCAATAAAACATAATTAAACACTGTAAATAACCTGAGAACACATTAGTTGTTAAAACCCCTTTTTTCATTTAACAAAATTTGTAACTTTTTACCAAGATTGTATCATTCCCCATTACACTGACCATCCAATTTTCAGCGCCCTTATTTTATATGTTTGAATTATCATTGACAATTCCACTGTCAGCACACTTAAATATTTTGAATGCCGAAATTTGAAACTATTGAGCCTTATACTCCGAAGTTGTGCTGAGATAACAAATCTAGAGGAGAAATATCTCCAGATGCACATCGATATGGGGGACAATGGAAGTTACAACGTGATCGATATTGGTCCAACCACCTTTTAGAAGGAGTCGAAATCCCCTCTAAGACTCAAGGATGTCATGTTCATTCTAGGCCTAAAGAAAAATCCCATCTCTATTGCAATTTTGGAAGATCATGGTTATGATGTGATCTTCAGCAAAGGGAAAGCATTCCTGAGACACATATCTATGGTACAAGTAAAGTAGATCAAGGTTTGTGTAAAGAACATGTATAAGAAAGATGTGGAATATTGTGTTGCATTAAGCGATAAGGTCGAGAAAGTGCAGAGCCATGATGTCGGTTAACTTTGGCATAAAAGAATTGGTCATTTGCATCATAGTGCTTTAAATATTATGTATCAAATAACCACTGCCCCCCCAAAGGAGCACTTATGCAGAAGGATGTACCTTGGGGAAGTATGAAAAATCCACATTCCTTGATCGAGGCAGTAAGGCACATACAGTCTTGGAAAGGATCCACTCTAATGTCTGTGGACCTTTCTCTACAACCTCCACTACCACACACAAATATTTTTTCATTTTTATTGATGAATTCCCAAGGAAGTGTTGGATATTCTTCATGGAAAAGAAAGATGAGACATTCTCAAATTTTGTAGAGTTTAAGGAACTAGTTGAGAAAGAAATCGATAAGAAGGTGAAGGCCCTCAAGAGAGATAATGGATGTGAGTATGTTTCAAATTAATTCAAAAAAAATTGCATGAAAAAAGGGATTCGAAGAGAGTTGACGTCAACCCACAACCCACAGCAAAATGGGGTGGCTAAGAGAAAGAATTGTAGCATTGTGGTATCTGTGATGGTTATGTTGCATGACCAAATACTACATCTATATTTGTTGGTTAAGGCATACAACAAAGTAGTGTATTTGCAGAAATGGAGTCCTCATTAGATTCTTGGTATGATTACACCGGAAGAGGATTTCTCAGGAAAAAGCCATATGTGTTGCACTTCAGGATTTTTGGAGCCTCTGTTCACTGTCATGTCTCCAAAGAAACAAGGAACACTAGTAAAAAATGGCTAATTAGTTACTAAAAAATGACTAAATTGGCATATAAACGACCATTTTTCAGTCAGTGATCAATAGTAGTTCATTTACAATATCTTATAATGCGACCAACTTTTATTCATTTTTAGCTTAGTCACTAACTGGTTGTCTCAATTTTATTGTCTAGCAGTGTATTTAATCATAAATTTGGTCATAAATTTAGTCAATAATTGTTGCAAGTATAGAACAAAATATTTTACTATACGATCACCCGATAAAACCAATTAATAACTAAATAAATATGACCAAAATGTTGGTCGTGTTATAAGATACTGTAAATTATCTACTAATAGTCATATATATGCAAATTCTAGTCATCATTTAAAGATAATTAATGAGCAAAGAAATATTATTAAATTTTGGTCATGTTATAAAATATTGTAAATTAGCTACTAATAGCCGTATATATGAAAAGTTTAGTTGTCATTTGTAATCACAAATTTATCATTTGCAGTAGTCATTTATCTTTTTTGGTAGTTTCATATTAATTATATAAATGGCCAATTTAATAGTTTATATTCATTTCATTTACTTTCATTAATAATCATTATAAAAATTAATTTAGTCGTACATTCATTTTATTTGTGTTAATCATTAATCCATATAAGCTACTAATTTAGTACTTTTAGATTCATTTTATGTGTTCATTATTAATCAACATAAATTAATTAGTATGATTTTGTGATTAAATTAAAAAAAAAATGTCATACAATGTGCATGTTCATCTAATATGAAACAACAAAGTTACGTATGTTAATTACAATACTAAATAATATCAAGTGAAAGTATAAATAATTTCAACCACATAATTATATTATATAAAAAGTCAAGTATTACAATTATATGAGTTTCCAACTTAATATTTGTTGGAGTACATTTTACACATGAAATATTGTTTCATCACTTTTGTTGTAGCATTTTTTGGTTTTGGCAAGTTAGAATCAATTAGTCAAAAAATGAAAATATATTTCAAAAAATGTTAATTTAGGATATGGACAAAAAGAATATTCAATCAAAAGATGTTAGACATTTTTTTATGAATAAATACATATCAAACAAAATGTTAGAATAGATGCCCTAAAAAAGGAAGGCAAAAATAAAATGTTAGATTAGAAATAAAAGAAAAAATAATAAATTCTGAAAGTGTTTCAAATCAAAATTCCACTACTCTTAGTCAAGTCTATTTTTGCAAATAAAAGTTGTCTGCAAATTGCTTAAATGCCAGACTAGTTCATACAATCCAATCATACATTTTAATCATGATTTGATTTGATTTAAATTTTTGTCAATAGGTAGCAAATAAAATTGGCTCAAGGAAGCAATAAGGGATAGAAGTAGATTAATCATTAAAAGGAAAATGTTGAGTTGCTAGTCTAAATGCACTCAAGTGACTAAGATTGTGAAAAAATGTTAGGAAAGTTAAGGGTAGGTAGAAAAATGAAATAATATTGGAGCATGAAAGGATTTGTATCCTAAAGTCGGAACATTACATACATGTGCATATAATGAATGGTTTAAATTAAACATTATTTACAAAATATCAATGTTAAGGTGTAACATTCGTGCGTTATCCATTCATTCGCCAATACCCCATGCATGTCACATCCATCATAATTCTTGACCCCACGACCACTTTCCACCACGATATTAAGCCTCACTCATGTTCTTCATCCCACACATTCCCCTAATCTCTGATGGCCTACATCACTCCTTCGCACTCCCTTGTCGTCCGAACATTATTGGCGGGGGGGGGTTCCAAATTTATATCTTACCACTCCAACTTACTCTGAAACATGGTTTTGAGTCAACCGTTTATGCCACTCCTATGTCATCGTCCATGTCCACTCCCATGTCACTTCCTTTGTCCAATCAACTACTGTCTCTATGCCCGTTATTCATTAATTTTCCACCCTCACACATTAATATTCCACTTAAACATTTATCAGCCTCGTTGAAGAATTAATGAGGATTTAACCGTTGATTAATGGACCCGCTCCATCTTATTCCTTATAAGCCTTTATTTTCATAAAAATCGTTACACAATGCATACCTATAATTCACTAGATACTTGTTGCTTGCTGCCAAAATGACAGATTCATCATTCAACTGAATTTTCAATTCTGTTCAGAAGCAAGCCAACATCCAGGTCCACCTAATCCATTTTCACTTACACTGTTATTCTATTATCACCGTGTTTCAGCTCCAATTTCTGTCACTTTCAACTTTGAATTCAATTAACAGAATGCCTTCTAAAGGAAAATAATTTGTAGAAACCTCAAATCCTCTCATTCATCCACAAGTTGACTTCCATCATACTCCTGTGGTCGACAGAGACTGTAAAATCAATGAGTCTTTGTCTGAATTTGATTTTTTGGAAATATACCGCTAGGTGGACGATCAATTAGTTGATCAAACAGATGAAATAGGACTTTAGGACTCCCACCTTCCTCATTACATTTTCCCTCATATATACAGAGTGCCTAAATTTGTCAGGAAATGACATGAACCCTATGACCCCATTCAAAGAGCTATCATCTAACCTAAAGGAGAAATTTTGTGCTCCATCAATGCTCAGTCCATTGAACAGATGTTGCAAGCCCCAACTATTACACCAAGCCATCCTTTTTCTCATGAAAGCCTAACAGAAGCCTATCAAAAGCTAGTTTTCACTAAAAGAGCTCAAACTCTAGAAATTTTCCTAGTTGTAGATAGCCCTCTGCCTAAAAGAAACCCTCCCTATGATTTATCTATATTCCCAAACAAAACCAAGAAAATTACCACCATTCTTTCTTATCTTCTTGGTTACAATTCTGATCAATATGTAAATGAAGCCATCATTGGTTTCTTATATATCTTTTCTATTGGTTCCAAACCCACTGTTAGTTACAACTTTAGCCAATTTCTAGTTGAGGTTGTTCATGAACAATTTTCTAGTTCAATACTAAAGAGGTAGTCAAGTATGCTTCAGTACTTGTATATCTTTTTATATATTTTCAAGGAGACAAGTTCACATTCACCTTGCAGAAGCTAGATGAAGAAGGCAACCAGCAATCAGTGATCTTTTGGACTTCTATGGGAATGAATGAGAAGGAAGAATTTACATATAAACAATTCATAGAACTATTTTTTCATCCAACCATTAATCTTATGAGCAACACTCCAGTACCAAGAATAAGTGATGAAAATGTCAAAGTGTTGTAGGTGGTTGATCAAGCCACAACAGGAGATTGGTATCGTTACCAAAATTATACAGAGATCAGAGCCTATGGCTATGAGCTTCCACCCTACAAGCTTCCTAAGTACCTCCCTATCATAATTTTTAATTTAGAATATAATAGGCAGAGGTTAAATGCAGATGAAATGCATTTTGTGGCTACAAAGAAGAAATCACGATTCAAGCTAAAGGCTGAGATTGGTTCATTCATCTATAATAATAGAGTAGCAGGAGAAGAAGCTGACAGGTTATTGAAGCAAATGAAGTTTTGCCTCAGCTTCACTTGGTCATATGACCCAATGGGAGTGATTTCTAGGCTCAAGGTTGAAAACAAATTCACTGCATACCATCATACTGCCAGCCCTGAAATAGAGAAGTACAAAAATCAGTCAAAGTGGAAGGAGAACACCCTTCAAGAAGCTGAAGAACATGCAGTCTCTACTTCCAATGTACAAACTCCACTTGCACAGAAAAAGATAGCCAAACGAGGGAGGGATGAATAGTCATCCTCTACAACTAAAGCATCAAGTCAAGGTTTTAGAATTGTACATAGAAAGAAGAGACCTAGGCTCTCTTCGAAGGTCAGTGCAACTATTGAGTTATAGAAAAAAACATTTTATGGGCTTGGAGAAACCTCTCTTTTCACACAATCTAGTGGACATATTATTCAGTATCCCACTCATTCCACCACATCTCATGAACAGTGGGCAATTCAAACTAGTGAAGGCAATCAAAAGGATAAATAAGATGACATTTTTCATGTCATCAATGAATTAAGAAGAATAATGGGGAGTTAAATTTGAATACTTATACTCAATTATGGAAACATTCTTCCAGTTTTCAAGCCAGGCTTCTTTCAATATTTGACTCTGAGAAAGGTAAAATGTAGATGGCTTTCTTACAAGCTTAGATTCCACAGCCCAGGACTGCTACACATTACCAAAAACAAACCTCCTTTGAATTTGATGTTAAAGATGTACATCCAATTGACCAAATTGAGATGCACAAATAGATTGGCCAAATGATTGCCTCTACTTTAACTAAAATTGCCATGAGTTTATCAAAAATGAAGGCTACCTTGGCTAATATACACTCACATCTTAAGCTTGAGAAAGTCTCCTCATTGGCCAAAGACATGAAGATCAAAGCTTTGGAAGATCTTGTGCTAAAGATGGGATATGATCCCTCTAATATAAAGGCTACCGAAGAAATTGTCAAGACAAAAAATATTTCAACATTAAGGAAGCACTAAAATTTCCAACTTTAGAGGACCCAATGACTAAAGAGATTGAAGAAACTGAAACTCAGAAGCCTGACATGATGAAGCTCATCATGGAACAAAATCTGCAAATAAAATAGATGTAGGAGAAAATGGAGAAACTTGTCAAAGAGAAGGAGGAAACTATAAAAAGGGCCAATATTCCAATGGATGTAGTTCCTCCTATAATATCTCTATAACTACAGCTTTCGCCTTAGGCACATTAGCAACTATAGGAATAGTAGTAGGAGTTGAATAGCTTGTTGAAGCTATTCAGAATCTATCTATTCAGACAGAGGAAATGAGAAATTGCAGGATCCAATGAAGAAAGAGAATGATCAGGAAGCTTTAGCATGAATACTTGCAGGTAACATATTGCATGTGTAATTTGCTATCTGCTTTTGACATACATTGATTTTCATGTTGGTGTATGGTTCTCTTGTTGTCAGTGACAAGGTTTTGTCAGGTTATGATAGTGGTTTTCAGCCTAGCCTTTCCTTTTCCAGATCCCATGGTGTGTTGGGATGTTTATCTTGGTTTTGAGCTTTGGAATTATTGGACGGATTTCTGAATCTGGGGCAGAGGTGGTCTCAAGGTCCATTCCCAAAGGCCTAGGAATCCCTTGACTGGTTTTGGCGAGATACATGATAAATCCTGAGGGAGGAGTCTCGGTTTAGGGCCTAGTGATCTAATGTCGATTGTAATAAAGCCTAAGAAGTTGGTGTCTCAATTTAGGCCTTAGTAATCCAGGATTGTATTGCGGTAAAGCTTGATAGACAAGGAGATGGAAAATTCCTCAAGGATAGTGATGGATTCTGGATGACATTCCATGTTCGTTTCAGTTTTGTTATTGGAGCATTAGTTTTGGTGTGATCACGGTTTAGTGTGGGTGGAGGTGGTTTAACCTTTGGATTCCCTTAGTTTTTTTTTGGATTTTTTTTCCACGAGATCCCACATTAATGCTTGGAATATGGCACGTGGGTGATTAGAAGTCTCGAACCTAGTTGAATTTTCCTATTGTTAATAAAAGCTAAGTTCTCTTGATTTTGTACTTATTTATATGTGGATTTAATGGTTGTTATATCACTTTTATTTCCATGGTTTTATGTTGGTTATAAGCATGGTTAATTAATTGGTTCATGCCATGGTTACTTCATGTATTTACTTGTAATGGTTAAAATGATGGATGCAATACCTAATTCATGTCATAATAGTTAAAGGGAGAAGGTGGTGATCCTTCTTGTCATGTTTCGTAAGATTTTTCATTCATTCATGTTCTGTCTTGTATCCTAGACCTGTAGATTGCATTGATTACAAGTGTTTAATAGAATGTGAGTCCCAGTTGGGGATGTTCAAGCTTAGTCCTAAAGTTTATTTTCTTTTTTATTAGTTTTGTCACCATATGTTTAATGGATATTGGAAGTTACAAAAATTTATGTGCAGTGGCCAGAATTCTGGGATAGAAAAGTGCCTTAAATTTCGTGGATGCTGACATGGGTCTGCTGGGAAAAGCCCCTGGACGCAAGCATGCATGCTTATGGGATCATCCAGATGTTCTTGGATACTAGCATGCCCTTAGGATGAGAGCATCTAGCATTCAAGAGGTCTAAAAACTTAGCGGGACCCAAGGGCAAGATTCTTGAGTGACTGGGTTGCCCCCTAGGAGTGTTGTTGTTGATGTGGAAGGTATGGTTGATGTGTTTCTGTCGAATCCATTTCCTTAAGGTCACTAAGGAAGTTGAATCCTATCATAGTAGCCTCTCATCACACGTTTACCCTGGTTAGCTTATTACTTGGGCAAATGTGGGAGTAGGGTGGTTACATGGGATGCAACTCCTAGAAAGTTTCCCTCACATTGATGGGTATATTGTTTTGTGCTAAAAGAAAACCACACACTTCATAGCAAATGAAACTCAAGTCAAGGTAATTTGCGGCTAAAATGACAATAGCAAATGATACTCTACAAATAAGCTCACACTTCATCCACCCATCAAACCTTCCTTATATGAATAATCCAATGTGGATAAAATAAGATGGGGATGACCCAATTCTCCCCATTCTAATAATTGATAGAGTTGTCCCTGTCATAAAATGTGAAGAATAAACTATGTTTTCAAATATTATGCATAATTTGTATGACAATCCTTTTCTCTTTGGGGATATAGCGATCTCTCAAGATTGAGAATTACTAGTTTATTGATTGAAGAACCTATATGGAAGAGGTTATATAATGTGAATGAAAGTTAGTCTTACAATAAGATGATTGAAGTTGCACCCAAGAAGACATTGAGAATCAACAATAGTTTCATTGTTTCCCAAGAACATAAATTGTTGGAAATTCTACTGGAAAAACGTCTAGCCTTTTCCTAGAGCTATGCATATGGAAAGGTATACATTAAGACATTTGTCAACATCACATTTTATAAAATATGGACCCCTGCCCATCAGGCAGCCACAAAGAAGGATGAATGCAAGACTAAAGGACATTGTTAACATTGAATTACATAAATTGTTGGATGCATGAATAATCCCACATGATTGTATCCTAATGGGAATTGGCAAGCCCTATTCCAAGAACATGACTAAGATTTCAATCTTATCATGCCATTTCAATGAATATTCATTGGTTTAATCATAAAAACTTAACCATTTTGGGCAAAATATTGACCATCTTTTCATTCAGTCTGAGAGGACCTTTGTAGTATAAATCAAAATTAGAGAGACCAAGAAAAAAGGTATTGCTATAGCTAAGAAAGAAAAATGTATAAAGGATAGGTATTTCTACTTCTAAGAAAACAAGATGTAGCACTGAAAGGTTATATAGAAACTACCCTTATTTTTAAAATACCAAAATAGATGTTGAGGTTTATACATTCTCTTAAATTATCTTTAGGCCAAAAAACTACACCTATATGAAGTAATCGGATTCAAACTTAACTTCCAATATACAAATTTGATCAAATAAATGAGCTCATGGCATAGAACAAAAGGAAATAAACATAACTACAACATCTTTTCCATCATAAACTCCTCTGTAAAGAGTTCCAAATGTGCCTTGGGTGATAATATTTGTGATCTCCAATTTTTTGGGTCAATTTCCCACTCTTACTTTGGCTTCCAGGCTTCTGATTTTGTCCATACCTTGATTAGATGTTTGTCTATTTTCATTAGATCGATCTAATGTGTTATGAAAAAATCATTCTTCTTTGGAAACACTTCCTTCCCCATTATTTCGAATTCACGGGACTTCCCACTTCTATTAGCACCTTCCTTTTCACCTTCCTTTTGCTCCCAGGGTTTCGAAGCCCTATCCATTTTTCACAACACCTCCCTTCTCGCCTTCATTTTTCTCTTGAGGTTTTGAACCCTTGTCCATCGTGAACAATCGACCCACACCTTCCCCCTAAATTTTGCAACAGAATCCAATGTACATAAAAAGAGCATCAAAATCTCTCCAAACATGAGAAGGAAAGGAAAAGGAGTAGCAGGAAAGTAATTTTAATAGGTTAATTTTAGATTAGCCGAAAATGTCAATTGTTGTGGTAGCTTATGTTGCAACTATCAAGGTTAATTTTTTTTTGTTTGAGCGTGTTGCCAATATTGGAGTTAAATTTTCTTTTTTAATTTTAATTTTAAATTTTGAGCAAAGATAAATCACTTTAGGTAGAGGCTATATCTATTTATTTTGAAATCCCGAGTGATCATGTTGGCATGAGGGCATCAATAAACATTATTGAAGAACTCCTTAATATGATCAAGTATGCTCGTATAAAGAGGGAAAGGGGAAATGAGGTTTACACATAAGGGTAATATCTACTAATCCTTAAGGAGGTGGAAAATATCTTCAAATCTATGAATAATTATATCAATAAGCTCAAGTGGCTGTAGGTATCTTATTGTTTTATGGGAAATTCACTTAGATCTCATTAAAAAAATATTTGAAGCTAGCCATAGTTTAGTTTAAATTAGTCACTCACATTAGTCATATTTAGTTGTATTAGTTATTAGATAGTCATATATTTTAGCCCAAGACTAAATTAGTCATTTATGTTGGTCATTTTTAGTTGGGTCACTTAATATCGTTCATTTTTTGTAGTATTTCACTTGGAAATGTTGTGGTGACCAACATTCTTAGTCACTAATTTCTCATTTTCTACTAGTGGAAGAAGCCTAATCTAATAGAAGAGTTGGGGGTATTTGCAGGTTACACAGAAACTCCTCACAACTACCAGGTGTACTTACCTTCCCCCAAAATGGCAGTTGTGTGAAGGGATGTAAATTTATATGAGGAGAAAGCGATGTGGTGCTCTCTTGAGATGGATATTCATATCCCACCAAAGGAGGATATTTTAGCTCCAAATGAGGAGCCTCAGGAAGTTGTGGAGTGCTGCACTAGTTTGGGCTTCACCAAAAGTGAAGAAAATGAAAACCTCTATCACATCTTGGTAGAAGGTAAATTCTTATTATTGTCTTATATGTTGATGATTTGATTTTAACTAATGATGAGCAGCTGATCAGATCTTGCAAGGAGGACCTTGCAAGGGAATTTGAAACGAAGGACATGCATATCATGCACTACTTCCTTGGGTTGGATGTATGGCAAGGCGATGCGGAACTATTTGTGTCTCAAGGGAAGTATGAAAATGAGATCTACATAGTTTTTTCATGGATGATTTCGAACCCATGGAGACACCTCTATCGACCAATTGAAGGAAGGAGGATGTCACTTCAGCTGAAGAAGTGGATGCTACCATTTATTGACACCTAGTGGGTTCACTTATGTATATTGTGAACACACACTTGGATATGTGCTATGTAGTCAACTAGCTGAGCAAAGCTATGGTTAGTCTGATAGAATTATTCTGGAAGGCAGCTAAGCATGTTTTGTGGTACCTTAGAGGCACTGCCCAGTTTGGACTATGTTATAGACGAGCAAAGAGAGTGAAATTGTGTGGCTTCAAATATGAATTTAGGGTAGGTACGCCATCTTACCGAAAGATTAGGTAGGGAATTTTCAATTTTGGGTCTGCAATTATTTCCTAGTACAACATGAAGCAAAGATCTGTGGTGCCCAGCTCGATAGAAGCATAATACATGGTTGCAAGTCAAGCAACATGTAAGGTGATATGGATGAGAAAGATACTTGTGGGACTATTTTGTCAGATGATTGATCCAACTATAATCTATTTTAATAATCAAAGTTGCATCAATCTCTCTGAGAATTAGGTATTTCTTGATCGTCTAAGCATATAGATATATGATATCACCATTTATGAGACTTTGTGTAGAGGTAGATAATTTTGCCACAGTACATTCCGGCAAAGGAAAAAGATGCTGACATTCTGAAAAAGGTGTTGTCAATAGGAAAGTCTGAGTTCCACAAGTGTAGGATAGGGGTGGTTGATTATACCTTTCTTACTAAGAAGGAGTGTTGAAAAATGGAGAAAGAAAGTCTCATTTTGATTTTGCCTTGGTCAAATTGGGAAAATTTGAATTTCCACATCAACAAACAACTTTGATGTATTTAACCTGTGTGGCATAGCTTTTGTCACTCAGTTTACGAAGAATATCCAAGTTAGATGGCTTAAAGTTCAGTTAATCATGTGTGATTTCTAATTTGTAGTAATCAAGGTCAGTTATTTCAAGTTGTTTTCAATTAAACTAGTTCTAACTATTGGAGGAACTAGTGGAAGGTCAGTTGTGCAGTGGGACTCTAGTATAACTCAGTGATGACCTATTTCACTAATCAATCAACCCAAAATAGATAGTGTGTGCAAATAATTCAAATTCTCCAACTGTGGTGGAGATTCTAATGCAGTGTAACATCAATTGTAGTCTAGTCTTGAGGGTACAAGTGTTGCATGTAGTCAGATGATTAACCTTGGGAATTTTACAATCATTTTGGAGGATATTCCTAAATAATAAGAGCCTAGTTTCCTTCGGAATTGTGAAATAAATAGGGTTTCAAGAAAAGGCATAAATTTACTAAGTATGAGTCAGATCTTCTCAATGAGCAGAGAGATAGGTTATTCACCTATAGGTTGAGCTTAGATTGAGTTAACATTTGTAGTACATCTCTATTCATCAGATTAATGCAAGCAGGAAAAGGGGTTTTTAGCATATTTCTTTCCCCTAGAAAATTTATTATGTGCATGTGTGTTATTTTTCATTACATGTGATCCAGGTGGCTCCAAAGATGCTTAAAAGTCAAAGAGGGCTCAAAATAGCTTAAAAATAAAGGTCCTTAGATTGAAGCGAAACTGGGACTAGATCTTAGTGCTCATCACCCTGATTCCAATGGTGTGAACGAAACTCAAATCCATGTTCATATGGTCAAGTTATAGTTGGTCAAATTGTTGGTCAAATTTTGACAAGTGGCAGGCTTAAGGAGGCGACAAATTGTCCGAAACCCGGTGCATGGAATCTGGCCACCAGAAAGGAGAAATTTGTCGAACCATTAATTTGTCTAATGACCCTTATTTTTGGCAAATTGAAAAAATAACTATATGACTATTA